>OX393568.1:5598819-5676319 GCA_947652115.1 Blastomussa wellsi | reverse complement strand
TATTCGAAATTTAAGGCAGTACCCCCTCCGGGGTGTTTCTAGTTAGTTTTAAATTGCCATTACCAAGTGCCCGTAAATTTAAAGAACGAAATTAAAAGCAATACCAAAAAGGTCGTTTGTCGCAATTTCATTGTCGCCTCAAAGGAAAGAGAACAGCCGCAATCAACAGAATCAAGAAAGCTACTGTGAAGAATGGTAGTCGTTACGGAAAACCTGCTGAGATAACCAGCTACGTACCAAAGACATCAAACAGATAAACAACTATCCAGCTTCGCGGGTTATCGATCCGTATTTGTGAAGCATGACTTGAAACACGGATACAAACGAAATGAAACAGGCATGTCGAAATACAATGACGATGAAAGAAATTCCCCGACACGTGATAAAAAGTTGCATTTGGTTCCAACACACGGAATCAGTTTATGCAGATATATAATTGAAATTCAGTCCACGCGCGCCCTTACTTTATAACAACTTTTTCCCGTTAGCTTGTGGTCAGTTAATTAAAAAATTCATATTTATGTCGTGACTAGCCCTTTTTTATCCGCATCACACGTCAGGGCACTTCATACAAGGCAAGGCAGTCACGAAAACACGCACACAGAAATACGTTTTCAAAACACCCTAAGTCAGTTGCAGTAAAAGAAATTTTGACTAATTTTCTTGATCTAAGGGGTCACAAGTTTTATTATCAAATATTAAATTCCGAATGTGTGTGTTACGTGAGGTTTTTCTTTTTCGATGCGTGACGGATTCCCCAACTGAGAAAATTTCATTTGGTTTTCGATTGAATATATAAATAAAAAGCTTAGTTCCTCCGTCAAAGTCACGTTAATGTTCATGTCAATGCTATTTTTACTTTGTTGTAAATTAGACATTGCGTACAGGCTAAAAAATGCAAGAGGTGATAAATTTTTTTTTCTACTTGCATGTTATTTTTATTACATCGTAAAAATGCACTTATCATAAAAACAAATAGCTCAACCAGTTTCTAGATGAATTTCTCACAGATGACTCTCTTTTCGCGTTCACCGCTAAATTAAAGTTACAGTGTTATGACAAATTCCTTGTAAAAAGATTTGTTTCTTTTTCTCTCTCTATTATGTGCGATAAGCTAAAATTTCGATACAATCCTTGACGAAATTCACATATTTTATGAATGTCTTACAAGGGCGTAAAAAATTATTGCACCCCCTCGCTCCCTTCTCAATGGTGTTTCACGAGTTTTGCAATTCACCCAACTCTTCTCTCGCACTGCCACGATAACATTGATAGCATTGAAGTAGGGGGTGGGGATTGGCCAAAATGAGCTCTAGTACCCAAATTGGTAGAAATATGGCCAATTGTTTCTTGAAACTTGATTGCAGCTATTTAACCAATCTAAGAGACTATATTTGAATCGTTTTGGTTTTGAATTGAATTGCCACATACAGAGTGAAATGACTTCGGAGTTTATCGATTAATAATGTTCCTGTTTCGACCTGTTGGCTATTTTTGATTCGGTATCTCCCTCTTTTACAGTGACGCACGCCCGCCCAGATCGATATCTCAACTGAAGGAACAAGAACGAAATACAAAATGTCTGTGGGTTTTCTTTTTATTACTTGAAACCACGCTTCAGCTGATAGATCAGGGCACTGTCATCTGTGACAAAAAAATATTCAGATAAATAGCCAAATTTTCAATATGTATAAATTCGAAGTATTTCTGGATTGGCTCTTCAAAGCCAAAACATCTGAAAATTCATTTTTCACAGACCCCACCACACGCGAAAAATACTCGTAATGTACTCGTAATGTTCATTTACGGTAAAAAAAACTGGGCTTCGAAGAGGAAGTCACCTGTTTTAATTCTTCTTTATGAACAGTTTATCTTCCTCTGATCTGGTGATAATGGTGACCGCTAGTGGTTATTACTTCACTTGGTCTTTGTTTTTCCGTCGATGGATTGACACTTGTATCTGACAACATAACATCCTGCAAGCTATTTGTCTTGGGTGTGTTGACAAGCTGCCCAGTAGTGTATTTTTAGTGGATGAACTAAGACACGTCTAACAGAAAACAGCAAACATCTTTGACAATTTAATTGCGAAGGAAAATATTTTTTTTCATACAAAATTTACATTCTTCTAAGAAAACTTTACTACATCATAACTTTTAACAAGTATTTACACAGTTTTCCTTTAAACACTATGCTCTCGAAACATGAAAAATTATGACGTTGAACCCGACAATCTTGGCGTGGGCGAAAGACATATTATTTACAATCGTTCTGCATATTACGTTACACCTTGTTGACCCTTTTGTCTTTAAACCGCTACTATTTACAATTCAGTCACGTCTCGCATGTTGCAGCAGATGCAACTTAGTTTTATGGTATTCCATATTTAATCACGAAAGTGAAAAAAATTAAGCACGTTTGAGCTATATCGTTCCTAAAAAGAGTGCATCGATCTTCAGGTTATTTCAGCAGCTATATTTATTGGGTTCGATCTTTTTCTCTCTTCAATAGACTTGATGAATCCTCCAAATTTACATTTTGCTGTCAGCTTAGATATATTAAATAGTCTCTTTCCTTTTTGTTCTTTAAGTTCCCTCCTTTGCGCGTAAAATAAATTAATTGATTGAGCTTTCCCGATCAGTGTCGTAAACTTCTGCTTGATCTCTTCAGCATCATTGTTCGTATTGCCAGATTCTCAAAAAATTCATTTATACTGGAATTAAACTTGACCTTCTCTGCTCAGCTCCGCCAATCTCCTCGGAGAAACTTTCTTGAATAACAGGCATCATGCTCACGTTCCTCGCCTTTCTTTTCACTTTCATAACTGTTCTTTCATTCTTCCGATCAAAGTCTCTCAAAACTTCCAGCCATTCTTGTCTCTCGTCGGGAGTTTCCGCGCTAAAACACAACAGTCCCGTCGTTGATCCAATGCGCTCACCTTGCGGTGTTAAAGTGAACGAGCCGTCGTTGTTTTCTGTGACAGCGCAGGATTTTAAGCGAAGAAATGCACAAGGTTTATTCCAAATCCAGGCTGAATCTCTATAAAATACGATGAACGGGTCGGATACCCGCGTATATGCCACAGCCATGAGTCTAACGTGACGATTTCTGTTTGGATCCGAAGCCAGCAATAAATAACCACTCTTGGTCGCGGACATGTTTTCGTTCATATTTCCTCGAGTTGTTCTTCTGAAGTGACTGCCTTCAGTCGTACGGTTTTATAAACTTCACTGTTGTCGGACTAGTGGCAGGAATGAAGCCAATACGAAAACTAAACTTTCATCGACCCTGACTTTCCTTTTAATACTCAAAATAGGAAGTGACGTATTTGGGACTTGGATTAACAAAAGCAACCAAGCGGAATAAATTTGAAGTTATTTTCCATTTCCTTGATGTGACGTCATGTTGCCATGACGAAGTTAGTTTGATGCGTGTTGTACGTGTTGCGTTACTAGACCCATTTTTCGCGTTGTTTCGAGAAATCTCATAATCCATGGTAAAACTTTCTGGGTCTCAGGGCGTTTTAAGGCTTGCTTCTCGCTTTCATCGAATTTCAAGCCATTTTTCGACATATTGCTCACCTTCGTGCTAGCGTAGGCAAGCACCACGCGACAAAAACTCCGGAAATTCGAAAGTAAATAGTATTTTCGACCGGAAATGCGATTGATTATGTATGACATAATTACTTTATACCAATATTACAAATGGTGCTTTTTGAGAAAGAAAAACATCACCATCGGGTCTCTTCACTTTGTTTATATTTTGATACAATATTTTTGGGAGTTGTTGTGTAGTCAACGTGCACAGAGACAAAAATGCAAGAACAAGTGAAGGAATTTTATGCCACGCAAAATGATTAAAGGATTATTCAAGGGATTTTTCGAAACGAAGGAAGTAGCGAGTGGAACACAGCGGGCAAACATGTTTTGCCCTGAAAAAGCAATTCACAGGAACATAATAATGACGTCATCACTACTTCGGAAAGGAATCAACGCGATTGAATCAAAACTTTGGAAAGTAAACAAGAAGAACAATACTGAATTTGAAAGACTAATTTTACACCCTGGAGTACCTTCCTTATTCTGTCAGCTTTATTCTGAAGGGTTTTTGTTTCTGTATCGAGCGAAGTATAACCATATAAGCGCATATTATATTACTAAAGCGCTGGTAGCCATAACTGATTCAGCCTTAAAACTTACTTCCTCATAATATGATATTAAGGGAAGATCAGTTGGAAGTCTCCAAGATTTAAAGCTGAAAGTCTGACCCAAAAGAAAACATGGCTATGATTTAACTTTAGAGTTTTGACCAGTTTCTGCCATTGTTCCCCATAATTTTATATTAAGGAAGATGTGTAGAAAGTTCTAAACTGAAAGAAATGCATTTTTAGCGAGACGGGAGTGTAATCAGCTCTAAATGAACTGATTAAGCGATTAGATAGTAACGGAAACTCCGTAGAAAATTCCAAAGCTGTAGGGCCAGTTAAAGCTGAAAGTCCGACCCAAAAGAAAAGTGGTTACTAATTCTACATTTTTAGCTTGACGGGAAACGCCTGATTCAGCCTTGACACGTTCTAACTAACGTTCCCGTAAGGGAAGATCATTAGAAAGTTCTAAAGCTTTAAGGTCGTTAAAAGCTGAATGTCTGACCCAAAAGCAATTCTCCATGTTTAGATGGACAGAAAGATCTTTGGTCATAAATTGGCTGATTCAGCCTCAGGAATTTCTACCAATATTCCTGCGTAATATAGATGATCATATTGACGGAAGATCAGTAGAAAATCGACGAAAACGAAACAGGTAACGTGAAACACAAAGAGATATAGCTAGTACTTATTGGCGTGTCGCGCGGACTTGAAAATGAAATTGTATTCACATTATTTTTCACTCTCGATAATGAAACACTGTCTTTTGAAAGTCACTACAATGCAATACGGAAAGCCCAGACTAAAATAAATCGACGCTCAAGTTTTAATACGGTCTCCGATAAAGCGGTGTGGCATACAACCGGATGCATGTGAGATATTTTTTGAAGAAATGTTTTTGGTTTGCCTTTTAATGCACCCATATCACCAGAGAAACAAATGTAAACAACATTGTCTTTCGTTTGAGAAAAGCAACCCTTTTGTTGACAAATTTCTCATGTACCCAAGATTATGATAATTTGCGAAAAAATAGTTTGCTAATGTGGACAGTGACATGCGCGGTGAAACAACCTGTTCAGTTTGGCGGGAAAATCCAGTTTAGACCGGGCGCATGCAAATCGCGCGAAAACCTCCAGAAAATATGATGGCTCGCCACATTTTTCTAGTAATTAGATTTATGTTTTTTGTAGCGGAAGCAGAAAAACGTTAAATACGCAAGTTAGCTTGAGCTGTCTCAATATTAAAATAGTTTGTGCTGATCACGAAAATCTGATATTGGATTTCTATTAAATCTAATTAAGAACGCTTCTACTGTTTTCTACTGAAATCGTGCGGTTATGAAAAACGTACAATTTGGCTCAGGCTTTGATGTTGCGATTTTATAAGTAAATTAATGAAGAGCCTGTTACAATGTAGCTTTGATGTCATGCTCACGAATAATTTTGGGTATTTATTTTAATTCAATCAAACATGGCTATAATCAGTCACATGAAAGCAATACATAAGTTTGTATTTGCCTGCGTTTTTAACACGTCTGAAAACAATCTTGAACTTGAATTCTGTACTGTTTCAGTGCTTTTCCTTGTTCAAAATTTTAAGTTCTAATACAACGAGGATAAGAAAATCAATGCATATTGGGAAATTATAAGTCCACTGGCGTAATAATAATAATATAATTTAGTATGTTCTCAGCTCCGACTATTGCATTTCTAGCTTTTTGATTGGCTAAAAAACTCCGACTATGAGCCAATAGTCGGAGTTTTACGTCATATGGAAAATAGTGCGCCAAGTTTTTATTTTACGCTTTGTAAAATTGTGGAAATAAAAATCGGCGGCAAAACCCGGTTTGAGAATTTACTAAAACAATTATTCCATTCGCCCTTGTTGGATATGAAGTGATTATAACCAACTCGCGCTACGCGCTCGTTGGTTATTTTAGGGAGCTTAA
Source organism: Blastomussa wellsi (assembly GCA_947652115.1). Classification (NCBI taxonomy): domain Eukaryota; kingdom Metazoa; phylum Cnidaria; class Anthozoa; order Scleractinia; family Plerogyridae; genus Blastomussa; species Blastomussa wellsi. The sequence continues at coordinate 5,670,227 of OX393568.1, read as the reverse complement.
GCAATGACGACGGCGACGGCTAGGACGACGCCTGCTTAAAAATGAATTTATATTTTACGCATGAATCTCGCATTTGCCTTGATGTATTCGGTGCATCTATCGCTTTCAAACATAGTTCTTGTAGAAAATATATTATTATTTTCAAACAGAAAAACGAAAATTTAGCCGTCGAGGTTCACGTTCTCCAAAGTACTCAGAATTTGGTCATTTCACGTTGTTGTTTTGCAGAGGACGGCAGAGAAATGTACAAAGAATTAGAACGCACGTGCAGAGCTATTGTACTGCTAATTAAATCTTTTGTTTTGCGACGTTCTCGTTGACGTTGCCGTCGTGGTTTGCTTAAGCTCCCTTTTATCACATATCCAACGCGGGCTCATGGAATAATTGTTATGTAATAGAAGCCCCTGGTTGACGTGACAAATCAGTAAATCGATTGTAATGTATCCAGTGGCCCCAAATGAAACGTACAGTTCAGTGCATTATTAAGGTATGCAGAGTTAATTATGTAAAGTACACTTGGCCAGGCCCTGTGATTGACTAGCATCCCTAGCGATTCTAACAATCGCTTTTTGAAACGCCGTCTTAATAAAAATACGTTCCTTCAAAAAAAACAGGACGTCAAGCCGATATTTGGTTAAACGCACGTGCGGTAAAAACAGCGCCCCACACCCACCGATGATCACAAATGGTGCGCAGGTTGGCCGTAATGGAAAACGGAGACTTCTCAATACTAAATAAAAGCAATTTTCGGATCTCCAGGTATGTGGGATTACTTGAAAATGCAAGGTCACGGAGAACTCAAAACTACGCGGAAAGGCCTTTGTTTTGGTTTCTCAGTTGGCGTGAAAACTTTATCTGCGTCGCAACCGACGGGATATTTTGGACCGTTAGACGATAAAACTACGTTGACTTCTGTTTATACTCATTTGAGAATGAGGATGAATGAGAGCAATCTCTTCTCTTCTCTCAGACGAAATGATCACGGAAAATGTGAAATTATCGACTGGAAGGGATTTGATGAACGTTAAATTCCTGAGCATGCAGCTGTATGGATGCGCAACATCTTCAGTAGGCTAACGATCGCCATTTTAATGAAGTGACGTGTTACTAATTTCTGATTTTCTAACGCAATATAATAATCTTGTTCTAATGTGGAATCGTTTCAAATTTTTGGCTGCATGCAGTTTTCTCTGTTTGTCATATTTCACTCGTTTAACAGATAGTTTACAAGATTTCAAGTTACTTCTAGCTTTTTGTCGCTGCTGTAACCAGTGTTTTCCTTGTTCCATACGCGTATAGAATATGATATTCTTCACCAATAGATATTGCCCTCTTTCGCTTTAATTTCCGTTACGCGAAGATGCGATCGTTTCGCGGCTTCGCCGCTCTTCGCAACAAAAAAAGCCCTCCACTGTACCAAAGTAGACGGGAAAATTTGGCGGGAAGATAGCCGTGCGTGTCGAGTGTACTTAAAATCGCGCCAAGACTTTTGCTATGACCTGCTATAATGACAGATCGAACAGGGAGGAAATTTATTAAATACGCAAGCTAGCTTGAACTATATTTTAAGATACCATTTATAATTTGTGTCGTTCGCGTTTATTGGTGGCGGCCATCATGCGATGGTGCCGATGCAAGTTTATATATTCAAGTTAAGATTTGCATTCAGTAGAAACTATAGGCGACTCCAGTGTAGATTAATGTCATTCTCCTGTGCGTACGTAGTTAAGTCAATTTAAGTTTATTTACACATATTGATTCAATCAGATCTAACATAATATATCTAATCAGCCCGTGACAAAGCGGAAATTTATTGGAATATTGGTCCTTACGATGATACTCCAAAAGCGTCAATGCAGAACATGGAAACAAACCAGTTATATTTGCCTGCGTTTTCAGTTCACATGGCAGATAATATCTCTGTCCTGTTCATTCCATGTCTGTCTTCAGTGTTTTCTTTATTCAAAATTGTAAACGAACTAACCGGACTTAGGAATCCATACTGGAAGATATTTACATTATAGAAAATACTAGGAATTGGGAATTTTTTTTGTTAGAAAACTACTCACAAAGGAAAATTTTGATGACAGTTTTGTGTTAATTTAAAAATTCGTTCAAGAGAAAACCTCGATATTGAGTACCTGACTGATTATTGTTCGTAAAGGGTTACTTGCAACCGATCAAGAAAAATAAAATGCTTATACCCAAACAAGAAAAAAAAATTTCGTCCTTTTTGGACTTCTAATAATCGCCAGAGCACTCCCTATTCACGCATTTTTCGTTTCTTTTAATGCGGAAACAACACGCCAAGCGTATATTTACAATTATCCTGCGAAATCTCGCGGAATATCGCCTGATACTGAGCGCTACAGCCTCGTCGGCTAAAATCAGGCAATATTCCGCAAGATTTAGCAGGATAATTATTTTATTATTCAACAAATTGTCAACAAAGTGACTTTACCAGCTAGAAAAGTTGCCGTTATGCGTCGCTTTGCAAGACTTCGACCGAATTATCATAACTTACGTATATCGCAGAATATCCGTCAGCAGCAGTTGACGGATATTGAGAGCATAATAACCATATATGGGCAACGTGACAATTTGTTGAATAATTAACAATTATTCTTTGAAATCGAGGTGAATAGTGGCAGAATATTTACCGAGCCGCGAAGCGGCGAGGTAAATATTCTGCCACTATTCACCGAGATTGAGAAGAATAATTGTTTTATAGTGGGGCGGATATGTGCAGAATTTTACTAGAATTGTTCACTTCGTGTTAAAAGCACCACATTCTCAGGAATGATAGAACTTTTTATGACTGTAAATATCTGATATAGTGCCATCGTAAAATTTTCCGCTTAGGCGAGATTTACAGCTCTTTCCAAAATCTCCGCCATTTTGACCGGAAGTGAAATGCAATATTACCGGAAGTGCCCTTTTTTCTATTACAATTAGTCCTAATGTTGAATAAAATGAATTCTAAATATTTTTCATACATTCTGAAAAATTATTATACATCACAGATGACTTGTCTGCTTGAATAAAAAATTTTTTGACTTAACCAGAAGTGAAATTATCCTCAACCGGTAGTTATATTAATGTTAACTAGTAACCAGAATGCAGTAATGTCGATTTCAAGTGATGATGTTATTTTGTTTTTATTGTACACAGCGTATTTTATAGAAATTTGTATAATACCCAGAATGCCCCTGTGTACTACCCAGAATGCTTTATAATTTGCACATCACATCCGCCATCTTTGTTCAGATCAGCCATGTTTATGACTGCTTGTGCAAACTGTAAGTATCCGCTCTTCCAGTGTAGACTTCTCAGTAGAAAAACATGATATATACAGACATTTAGATAAGAATTGATTAATCTACTTAAAAATAATAATCTTTACGACAGCTTGCGATAACTGTAAATATTGACTCGATCGGTCTTCAGTTCTACAAAGCAAATGTAACACATCGACTTTTTGTTAGGAAAAAAATTAACATTGGCTATCAACAATGAATAACGTAATGCCCATGAAGACTAAACTAGAGGACAATGAACATGATTACAAAAATTATTTGCGAACAGCTAAAATAGAAGCAGACTGGCAACAAATAATATTAGTATATACACAGGAAGTGATCTCAACAACATTTTCAGAAGGAAACCATTTAAAAATCGATTTAATTGACCTCCGAAACACTGGCGAAAAGCGAGTTTACACCCGCCATTTTGTTTTTGTTTGGCTTACGCATTATTCACTCGGTAGGGGGTGAATAATGCTCATTAGCCAGAGATAGCGAACCAATCAGATTGCTTAAAACACCAAGATCACTGACTGTGTATATACTAATAAAATTTGTTAAACGCACGTGCAGTAAAAACAGCGACATTTCTTCGAGTGTTTGCGGCCCCTGCCTACCGACGATGTTGCCGCAATTGACGAGAACGGATGGCTATCAATACTGAATGAAAACAAGTTTCGGATACCTTGGCAAGTAGGATTATTAAAATTGAAATAACAAGGTCAAGGACAAGTCATAAGTACGCGAGACAGCGCTAAAACTTTGCTTGCCTCGCTGTGACAAATGCCTCGTTGATGCTGAAAGGGCTTTCGGATACGATCTGTTGCAGAACACGTGACTGTCATTTTTGACCATTTTTTGCCGGCTGTCCCTACAAAGCGAAACCAATGACTTCTTTTCCCGGGCTTCTCTTGAGTTCAGTGAGTTCAGTGGTAAACGCGAAATTAGGTAAATTAGGTATTTGTGAGCGCTAGTAGGTGGTAAGAGAGTAAGCCGCGAGTGTGGATATGGGATGCGACAAGTGGCGCCTTAATTTCCGCAGCACTTGTCAATGCCTAATATCAAGAAAGGATAAATATTTTGACGCGGTAATATGCCGGAATCTTGTCGAAACGTGTAGCCTCTGTTTGGTATATTTCAATCTCTTTATCGATCTTTTGCCAGCTGCTTGTTCTCAAAGTTATCGTATTTGTTCCTGTTGTCACCAAATAGGCGTTTGTTTCAACGTTTAATATACTTCACCGAGAAATATTGTCTTTTCGTATTATTTTCCTTTATTTTGAATGACTATGTCTTTCCATTTGCTTTTCCATCGGCGGTTAATTAATTTAAGTGAGGTTAATTTTAAAAAGAACAAAATTAATTTTGTATAATAAGTTGTCCTTAAATTTTCATCTTAACTGGGCCAACAAAAGTCGCCTTAGTTAGTCAGCAGTTTTTTTGCCGTTCAACAACTTCAACACACTTGAACAATATTTTTTGTCGCCAAACATTATCACTCCTAGTGAACCTTGTCGCGGATCCTTTTAACCAAATGTGCGCGCGCTACTTTTCATTTTTCCTCTGGGCAATTTAATTTGTTTTGAGGACTCTCTTGTTCTTTTAGTACTCAGACCTGAATAATATCGAGTTAGTACATGCGATTTGCGCAAAAACCAACTCCATTGTAAGGCATGCAACCAATACAAAATGAATTCTTAAAGTTCTACCAAAAGGTTGAAAAACAGCAATCTTGCTTTCAATAATGCGTCGAGTCACGTTTGAATGGTAGTCAAGTGGCACGGTCGGAAGCTCTCGAAAGGTCCGCCAGGAAATGTCAACGGAATGGTTAAACCTCCGTCGTATTTTTCACGGTAGAATCGGCCAAGGTCGCAATTTCATATTGGCAGCCTGGATTTTCGGCGCCAAATGGCACGCCGAGCCGTTCTAGACGATACTCGAGCAAAATCGGCAAGCCTTTACGGGAAAGCTTATGACCAATACAGCCATGTCGAAGTTGCTTTGACGCAATTGCTACAGCAACTATTGAGGAGACTAAACCGCAGACATACAAATAACAAACATAACGTAAAATTGAAAAAAATCCTTGAGGCGAAGTATTTGGAGTGTAAGTAACGTGAGTGTACTTGTGTCAATGTGTACAGACAAAAGGCTAGGGTATTCAAAAATTAAAATTTCTTGTCTTCTGAATGCGTAAGCACAAGTCACAGACTTTTAATGATGTTCTAGTCCACCCCCTGAGGAATATTTTGTTGCACTTTGCATAGCCTGTTGCAAGCGTTCTTTTAGTGGGGAACGGCGCAAAGGACAACGGCGTTCGCTCCGTTCCCCACTAACCGAACGCCTGAAACAGGCTACACTTTGCATCGCAAATTGCGCAAATGCGACAGAAAGACTGCAAAAGTAAGGAGGAACTGGAACCTAGCTGAGTAGACACCGCAGAAAAACGCACCGCGCAGGCGCATGACGTCATAGGTGAGATGGTCAGCGTCGTCAAGGGGCGGCCATGATACATCGATGGCACAATTTTAATCCAAACGTGCGAACGTACGAGCTTATAACAAAAATTGGAAGCAAAATTTTAAAGGTGGAAGTTGAGAGGTAAATAAAGATCAAACACGGAAAAACGCGGAAAAACGAGAAAATTTCTGAAAATGTGAACATTTTCCGCGGTGTCGCAGTCTTCTCTTGTGTAACCCATACAGTCTGATTTCACAAGTTATTGAATTAAAGACTAATTTCACCACATAGCTGAAAATGTTACAATTTTATCTCAAGTTGAATATTCTTACATGAATTATTAAATGATATTTACGTGGATCCAATGGTCACTGACCGACCTCCCCTCATGTGACCTTTTTCGGACCTATCGTATGCCTTTTCTTTTTGTCGGAAGTATGACAGAGACAGAGGACATGATGCAATAACATGGATTCAAAATACTTATAAATAATACATATAAATGATTTTAAAGAAAATTCATCCAAACCTTAGAGACAAGGCTTTGAAAGTATTTTTTCTTGTTTCTTGTCTTTAGCTCCCTTGTAAAATATTTGCAAGAGTTTAACGCGACTTAAAACATTTTTTGCTGGCTCGTACAGATAAAAAAATCTAAGATAAAATAATGTGAAATTAAAGAAACTTTATAGAACGCAACAAAAAAATATCTCCACTATGAACAAGTGCTCGAGGAAAGCTTTGGTTGCTTTTAGGCGTACGAGTTTGCCAAATACATACGACTTTTTCTGCGTCATTGTTACCTTGGCTGTGCTGGAGAAATTGTTTGCTAAATGCACCATAAGGCTGAGGAAAATGCTGTATTGCATGGTTAACTTTTCCAGCTAGCAACTTGCTAGAATAAACAACTCCTGGCATTCTGTCTTTTGATTTATGAATTCCGTACAGCCTCCACATACCACTTCTCATGCCATCTGGTAGCGTATCCCGCTGAACTAGCCATTTTTCTGTGACCAGGCATTTGTGATTTTTTAGAAGCCGCTGGTAGCCTAACATTTTTCTTCTTTTTAACTTGTTCTTCGCGCTTCTCAGAACCACGCCTTCCCTTTTCGTTTATCTCGATCTTTTCCACCAAAGAAGGTAACTTGTCTGATTTTTCCAGCTGGTCTCGTTTCCAAATCGAAAACCTATCGTACCCGAAGATAGGGCGATCTGGAATCCGGTCGGATTCGCCAAAGGAAATTCTTAGTTCATCTGGCTCTAAGTGCGTCATGTAATCGGGACGTTCATAAAATTTGGGTTTTTCCAGCGTCTTGTAGCTTCGTTTTCCATACGTTACTTTATATCTCTTATGCTTCTCTTCCTCGCTGAGTTCCTTTTCTTCTTTGCCTTTCCCATCGTCGTGGTAATACCACTCGGCCACTTTATACTCTGTTGGTGCGGTGTTCTTGTTTTCGTTTTCTCGATAGCAAAGCAGGTTTCTTCGCCCACCTGTTTTGGCTAATTTCAAGTATTTGGAGTCGGTCTCTAGAATTCGCCGGACATATTTTTTCTCCTCTAAGTCAGTGGTTTCTTTTGGCGCCTCCTTCGTTAAGTCTGCTACTTGTGAAATAGGAATACGCCGAGCTGCTTTTGAATTTTGCTGCTCCTTCTTTCGACTCGGAACATAGTAACAATACCATATTTCTTCGTTTTCTGGTCTGTCCATCGGCTTGTAAAAGGGCTTAACCATTTTAAAAACCGGCAAAAGACGTCTAAAATTTACCACTCAGCCCAAACCTCCAAACGACCTGAGGAAATTGATTAGCCGAAAGAAAGAAATGTTATTTCATGACCTTGGGCAAGGTTTACAAGTTTTCTGAATTCGTAAACAAGTGTTCCACAAGTTTTAAAATTAATTTGTTTACCTTACGTTCGGTTAATGATATAGCAATTTCTCCACGGCAATCTTAAAGGTGTCCTAAAAACTGAAAATCTCAGTGGCGAATTATATGCAAGATAATTTGTCACTCGCCTTGCAGCTGCGGTGGAAAGACGCATTGATGCACAGACGAAAATGAGATCGAACACGATTCCAATGAAGACCAACATAGGTTACTCCTCCCACTATAAAAGATTCATCTTAACTGTGCTCATTAGCACTCGACAGCAAGAGAGATTAGAAGTGATGTTATCAATAAATGAAAGACGAAATTATAATGGACCAAACGCTAAAATTTTGGAAACATTCTTACCGAAAATAACCACCTAAAATACACACTTAACACTACCGGTCAAAAAGTGATTATATACTTGCCATTCTTGAACATTTACACGTTTCAGGTGAACTTACCCTCTCAAGCCCAGCTGTAGTTGATTTCTTATCATTTTGGGCGCAATGCGCGCGCTAATTAGCGTTGCCATAGTTACTCGATTGAATTATGACGTAACTTCACAAACGTGCCGCCACAAAAGAAATGACGTTACTGAACAGATAACGATCAATTAAAAGCAAAGGTAATTTGTTTGATTAATTGTTAATGAGGAAAAGGAAGTTTTGGTTAGCATGCTTTCTAATGATGTAAAATACGTCCCTCTAATATTACAAAACTTCATTTTTTTAGCAAGGGTATATAAGACCTGTAAACCATATGCCCGGTACCATATGACAGGTTAATTGAAGCTCAATGTTTTCTCGAATTTTGCTGCCGAGAAAATGCCAGTCCCTTCAGGACAATTATCGTAACAGCTAATCGTTTTCGTCTCCAGGGCCACTTGTCCTTCTCCCGACGGGAGGTGGGGGGCTTTGCTTAAAAATGACGGGGTGCTCGTTGTACTGTTTAGGGGGGAACACTGATGGATTGATTTCGCTTAAGATACTTTAACGTAAAATAACCACCGGAAGAGTCGTTGTGGTACCTTTTAGGGTATTGAGCCAAGAAATGACAGGAACTGTGCGTGACTCCGCTGATTTTTATTTGAAGTTTCCATTCTGTGGTACCTTTTTGGGATTCCTTTCAACATTTCTGACGAGCACCCACTTCACTTTCATATGGGATTTAGCCAAAGTTGTTGGTTGTTGCCAAGAAACGAATGAACCACCTCGATAACACAGATGTGTTGATATAGCATTAAAAGAATTCTTGTCATCTGTGTACACAACATCAAAGAAACATGCGAACACGATTAACAGTTAATCCCAAGTTTAATAATTATTACATGTAAGGAGGTGACTCTGCCCATCAAATGGATTATGAAAATAATTGCAATGAGTTTAGAGCCTTTAGAGACACGCCAAGGCAACGACTTGAATTATCAATGCGGATTCAAAAATATATAATTTTACTCAATTTTACTCACTTTGGCTGCAACTAGCCTGGGGGATCTGGCTTATAACGCAAAATAACAAGTGAGAGAGGAAAGATGGCCTGTTTTTCTTGCGCGCCCTTTAACGGGCAAGCTTTGTTTGAAAGAACAACAATAAGCTTCACATTTTCGGCATGTAAAATTAACGTTTTAATTTCACTACGTAAACGTCCTGAGCATACACGATTTTGTCCGCTATTTACACAGTATTTACATAGGAAGTTACATCAACTTGTTAATTATTTTTAAAATGCTTTTTTCGACCGGAATCTAGCTTTAAACGATATTTTGCGTGCGAGAGCTTTATTTAGTTGGTCGAGTCTCCAACAAGACCAGCAAAAGCCAGCAGGAGATTAGACTGCTTGCAATCTGTCTTTATCTCAAAGTTCAGTAAGGAAGTGCGGTACAGGTTTGAGGGCGCGCGAGGAGGGATTGAGGTGAGATAACAGTGCGCGAGGGAATACAATCAGCGGACTCTTTTTAATTTTTTGAAGATGTGCGTAAGCCCAGCAATGGGGAAGCTGATTGGCCAATCTAAAGTTGTGCGTGCGCAATGGCGGCATGGATCTTTTGTGTTTGCGTCAACATCAACACGTCAACTTAGAAATTTTTTTCAAACGAGCTTGTAAATTCCTCCAATACACCCAATCACCACTTGAGATCTTATTTATCTTAGGGCAGTTCAGCTGCTTTGTAAGACTTATAAAGCTCTGTGACGCCATTCCGCGTGCGCAACCTAGATTGGCCAATCAGCTTCTAAGTTGCTGGGCTGACGGACATATCCCCAGAAAATCGTCCTTAGTCGGCTTTTTCGCTTCTTACCCCAAAGCCCTACCGTGCTTACCGCCTTGTTGTGTTCGCCAGTTCCTCCGACCCTTAGAGAAAAGGCCGACTACAACTACTCTACAGGGATTTCTCTAATACAAAGTACTCACGCGCGAAATCACGACAGCTAAGAAAGCTATTAAACGAAAGCCCACTCAGGTCGCAGTTTTCGGCGTCGTTCAGAAAAATGATGTAATCGTGTGGTCATTGCTGTGATAGACTACATTCGGAGAGAACGTAAACCAGGCAAGGGAAAATGATAGAGACCTATCAGTCATTTCCAAAATCGTCCATTGTTTTGGGGTGAAAGCAAAACTCTGTGAATCTAAAGGGTTATGAAATGCTTGACAAGTCTTACATTTTTTCAAGAATGTGTTTCATTTGTAGCTCATTTCAATCAAACAATTGTCTTATTCACGATGCTTCCATTGGTACCTTTTTAAGTGTTATATTTTACCTCAGTAAATTTCCCTCGATTTGAAAGTAACTTATAATATTTTGCATCTACCAACTACCAGGCTATAGTATACTTTTAATTTACTTTATCAAAATAAAAGAACTCTATAAACTTATGAATAAACTGTTCATGCCGGGTTTTCTCTCATGTATCTACCTCCAGATTAGCCTGTGATCGCCTCGGGCCTGTCTTTGACGCGTGAAGTCCGACCAGTGTGATGGACGCCATCTTGGATCTGCCTCTGACGTGAATCCCGAAAGGTAACGCGTGTTACGAGGATGCGCGCTCGCATCAGTCGCGTCCTCGCGTGGCGTAGAATTGGCCTCAATGTATTGCAGCAGGTTCTTCTGACCACCTTGTTTAGAAAGCCTTATGAAGTCAGAATCAGTGTCTTTGACTCGAGATTTAGACTGCTTTTTCATGATATGCTTCTCATCGACAAACCCACCAAGACAACTCACTTGAGAAATTGGTGGAAGTTTCAAGCCCTCCTGGGGGCTTCTGTCTGCAGGGAGCTGTCTTCCCCCCATAGAAATCTGCGAAATTGGGGGCAAGACCTCAGAGTGGTAATTTGTATGTTTGCGGCCATAGTTTTGTTGTTTAAGTGCTGCTGCATGAGACATGGTGTGTTTTTTATGTTCGTCTATTTTGTCAGCTCTGCGTTTCTGCTCAAACTCGTTTGGATCCAGTCGATTCTGAGGCAAGCAGTCTATTTGTGAGATGCGTGGAAGAGATGTTGTATCAATTCCTGGGAAATTACGCATGGACCTGATTCGATGAAGAAATCCGTGAAACACCTCAGTTTTCACCTCAGGTTATCGTCCCAAAACAATGAGGAAACAAGTTGTTGTTGAATCCAAGATCAAACTCGGTCATTCCACAGAGGCAGTATTTTGCTAAAAGAATAAGAAAACTGGTTCAATTACTACAGCCCAGTCAAAATTTTATCATTATATGTCATTTCATTGCCATGGCCACAAGCAACATTAAGGTGGATGAACACAGTTTCTGATACCTGCACCACATTTGCCATTTTTCAAAAACCCCTGATTCCTGGGTTGCCAAATTTTGCCAGACACCAGTTAAAAGGATAGACTATCATATTTTAATAGTTAAGGTGGCGTGTGTGTCGTTGCCATAGTAACATGACTGGACAAAAACATGCATTCAAAATCAGGTTTTATTTAGTCACAGAAAATTAAGTCAATAGATTTTTTTCTTCATTTGCCTGAAACAAATTTGTAACAATGTATGTATGATAACACTATTAAAATAGTCTTTTAACATACGGATTTCCAGCTATCCCTTGTTGAAGGGCAAATGGATTATTTAAAATTTCCTCTGTTAAATTTCAATAATTTTTCAATCTTTCACTTAACCGCTGTCTGAAGTATCTCCCTGCCAAAGTTTATGAAATTCTATAGAGTGGTTGTTGAGAAACACGCGCCTTTCCAAAAAAGGTCGAGATGGTCAAAAATCATCCACTCGCAATTTTTTGTTCAACTGCACATGCGCTGCATTCAATTGGGTTCTCACAGCCATGGCGAAAATCCTGCAAAATTTCTGGATTTTGTACATCTATTCTAACAAACGACTTAAACCTACTACATTATGTGTTATTGTAAGAAGGAAAAACACATATGGAACAGGTATAGAACAAATAAATTGTCGCTTTATCTGCGCTATGTTTGTTTTTTGCAATCTTTGTGCGCGCACTGCCTCGCATCAGCAAGAGCGCGCACAAAAAACTGTGTTCAGCCACCTTAAGACCCAATATTTTGTGAAATTTTTCAGCTTTCTTACGGTTTAGTTACCTGTTACTTTAGTTTTTTGCTTTTGGCAATATAATCATCATTTATTGCTTATCGGTACTTATCTTGGCCAGGTTACTGCAGAAATGTGGTATACAGTTACACGAATTGTCCAGGGGATATCAGCTTTTCGAGGCTGATCGATCGATGTGTCAAGGTACAAATATTCGCGCTTGTTGAAGCGAAACAAACAAATCATTGCCAAATGACCCCCACCCAACTGCCACAAAAAGGAATAATTTAAATGTTGTAACAGAACAAAGGAAAACAATTATAGCGAAAACCAAACCGGGGGATTAACAACACAAAACATACTGTAATAATTCATCCCCGGATATGTAAGCTTTATGAGATTGTTTTTCAGTGAAAATGCAATTTAAAATCCAAAATATAACCGCGTAAATATCACAGATAAAGATTTGTTTACCTCAAAAATTGTGTCTGCCGTTATTAAATTTACAGCTTTGTTATTTGTTGTCGTCTTGTGCTCGACCAGAATTACATCGTTCAAAACAGGCAAACACATCGAAACGCAACGCGAAAAATAAACGTTTAGATTTGCAAGAGAGAATACATGTTCACTTGTCCAAACGATTTTTACATCCGAGAAGGGATTTATTTTCTCAGTCGCACGAAAAGCCGCCAAAACAAAGACCACCGAAAGAACCTGAACACATTCAAGCTATCAAGTTTCCGTACTTGAACGATGCTGAATTCGGTAAAATATCATAATACACAAAAAGCTAAAACACCACTCCGTAAAGCGACAAGTTTTAGCTTCAACGTGTGAAACCTGATTTTAAAGTTGTGGCATTGAATTATGCCGAAGCTAAATAGACCGAATATTAATCTTCCTGAAAACTTCGCTTACCTGAGCACCTGAAAAGCTGCTTTTCAAATTCAACGGCGATTGAAATCCACGGCAGCAAAGCAAAGTTATCGAGGTCTTGCTGAAAGCGATCTGCTCTATAGCAACACGAATCAACAACGATTTGCACTTCAGTTGAAAATGACGACATGTCATGTACCCCGGATGTGACGATGTGACAGTTTGTTTGAACAAATGCGAAAATTATTTTCATTTCTTTCGATAAATAATATCATACACTACTGGTTTTCGCAAATTGAGTCTGTAACTCGAAAGCCAGTCAAACTCTGTATGCAAAAAATAAATTATTTATTTTTCGACAGTAACGCAGACTGGGCGAAACGTTTCTATGATAAGTAATATATACCAGCCAAAGGTTGGCAGTCGCCAAATTATTTTTATTTTTTTAAACACCCTTCTGTCTTGGGTGTTAAAGTGGTCGGTTTCTCACCTTTTAAGTTTCGCTTTCCTTCTTCTTCAGAAAATATTTTTATACGGCCTCAAAAAATGCTAACAGAATGGCTGTACCGGCAAATGATCGTTGTCGCCGAATGGAAGAAAATGCTTAATTTTTGATTACCCCACAAAAATAAATATAAAGGTTTAATGAGATCTCCAACTGCTAACAAAAGCATATAGAATATATACCCTAAATCGATACGTCATCTGTCACTTAGCAACAACACAGGATCATGATCTCACTATGGGATGCCTGTGACAACACGCTCCTGTTTCATCAGGTACTTCAGGGGCGGATCCAGGATTTTCTGAAAGGGGGGGTTGAACAGATGTCGGTGAGGCCCCTTCCAACTAGGGAGGTCTGGGGGCATGCCCCCCCAGAAAAATCGGTTATTTTCTTCATGACAGCTTCCAGTTCGTACGTTCTTCGACCTCAACAACTGACTCAAACATTCGCTCGGTCCCAATCCCGCTCGTTTACGCTTGAATGAATTTCACCTGTGTTCCTATTATATATGACCCTGAGGACGTCACGCGATCCTAATAAGACTTTCTCCCAAGTAACTGATCCCCCACACTGACAGAAGTTGCGAAATGTATATTATCTTTTTAAATCCGCAAAAGCAGGTGAATGGTGGAAGTGAAACAACTTCGTAAAAGACAATTTTGTTCTTATTTTTTTTTAAAGAAAGAATTAAAAAAAATAAAAATGCTGCTCAAAGGGGGGGTTGCAACGCCCTCAACCCCTCCCCTGGATCCGCCCCTGTACTTCATGATATAATCATGAAATCAGCGAAGAAGTGACTTTAACTTTGCTTCGTTAGCCTGACAACAATTTGCAACAAGAAACTTATGTTTTTAACAAATCTTTCATGAAATTAATTGTTTTTAATCGCTCTGGTTGCTCTGACAACCCGTCAAAGGAGAAAAAATAACAATTCAATTAGATTTGTGTTTGTCTGGAATTGTAATGTTAGTAGTTAGAAAAACCACAACCTAGTCCGCCAATAATCACGTCTTTTACCAGCAATTGTTCCTTTAATTATATTATTTTTAGCTGCGTACCGACTACTGGCTGTCAAAATTTCTCAACAAAACGGCTTTTCACCTTACCATACATAAATTTACTCTAATCCCTTTTATTCGCGTTTTAGTTTGGTCTATCATTAGGTTTTAGGGAAAGGAACTAAAAACATAACTGAAAACTGATGATTGCCGCACAACCCAAAAAAACATTTTGGGCTAAATTTCAACAAACTCGCCACGATTTAACATGAAATGAAAGATTATTTCAATAAACTGCAGGTGGTTTTCACTAAAATGTTTTTGTATTCAAGAAACGTCTGTAAACAGAGGAATCTCCAATATGTATGCAAATCATGTTAGAGATGTGGCGAAAGGTCCCCCACCTGCCTACATGTTTTCATATCGCTTAGTCGCTTAGCAACAAAGAAGCAATATCAAGATTTTATTGCTTTTTTGACGTGCTGAAACTAGGAAAGCGAAGGTGAAAGTTACGGAGTATTCAACATTCTTGAAATGAGGGAACAGGAGACTATGATGCGAGGATATCTTTGGTACAATTCCAGAAGATAGTTGTCGAATCACAGCGCGTATTCGATTCCGGCTTCGCGAAAGGGATTCCGAATACAACAACGAATTTTCACAGCCAAAAGGAGTTTAATTAACACCGTTTTCTGTAAAACATTTGTTCATTTAACACAATGTCGCAAAAACGCCAGGCTTCCAAAGTGCATTTCTCAAACAGAGAAAGATCAATGCAAAATAATGGACCTTCTTCACAGACTCCGCGCATAAAATCGGCAATTCTTCACGGAAAAGCGACTCCAGTGCAGAGTTACAGAGGAATGCATCTGGTTCGGTTTGAACACCACCATGGTAAAGATGGCCCCATGGTCGTCATAGCAGAAGAGTGGCCTTTTCGTACACACAAATCCCTGATCAACCCTGAACTGCCAAATATCAGCGAACAAGCGGGAAAGCATTTTAATGTCATTTGCTCTTATAAAACAAATAGTGACTGTATTGACGCGGAAATGAAGAAGCGGTCAGTGGAATTAACAAGAGAAGCCCAGCAAGAAAATTAAAAAGATATTTAACTAGTTTCCGTGTTAAATTTCAGAAGGATAGTTATTTAAAAATAAACAATTTCGTGCAGATTATGTATCGTTCGTCAGTTTCTGGTTAAGGGAGTTCCTGCCATCCGGGATATTGCTTTAGCACACTTTACACTTAAAAATCATTTTTATTTACATTAATAACAGTTGAGAACAGTATTTTAGTTGCACCGTGTGTTTGGGCAGGGAATGTTACAGTATGGCTTGTGAAAAGAATAAACAACGTGTCAGGATCTTGTTCTTCTCACTGAAAAACTATTGACCATTCAGGGGTTTCGGTTAGCTGATCCAGTGAATGGTTGCTAAGCAACATGACGTAGTTTTCTGGTCTCAAGCGGGCACGGAAACGACTCCTGATGTTTATGACATAACGTCTCTTTTGCGTCTGTAAGCACTGTGATGTTATGCACAGCCACGTCATAGCCATTCTTCAACGGGCGTGCCTCTACCACTGAAAAGCAAATACAACGGAAACAACAGTTTTTTCAAAACCCCATGTTGTAATCCGTTTCAATCTTCTTCACTTTTTGTGCATCCGTACCTTATATGGTAATTGGTGGGTTATTGAAATGTTCTTCTAAAGTGACATTGGTGTATTTCACTGACTTACGTGGGCATTTTCTTGCGCCATGAATTCATTAGTAAAAGCTAGCCGTGGTATATCTCCTGAGTTTTGATTGGTTTACGGGCCATAGTATATGAACTATTATAAAATAATAATACCTTCATCGGGCATTGTGGCGTATTTTTTGCGGGCTAAAAGAGAGAATTTTAGCCCGCATTTGGACAAAACATATTTGCGCCCGCGAACAACTCAATTGGGTGTATACGTCAGCGAGAACAGCCGGGGAGCTTAAATATTGATATTCTTTGGATGATTTTGATAAAAGAATTATAAGGCTCGCGCTTGTTGGATACGAGACAGCTGTACACAAATCGGCGCCCTCGTTGGCTATCTACCATCTCATATCCAACGCGCGCTGATGGAATAATTATTAATTATCCACGGTCGGTACAGCAACAGGAATCTAACACGAATTTCTCTCTGCCTCGTGTGGTCCGATAGGGTAGGCCAGTTCGCTAGTTCGTTCAGTTCACTAATTTCCAGCCTCTCTTGGCTGCACTGCACTGTTTGTCGTACCTACTGTTGCTTCCTGTATCCAAAGGGCTAGTGTATAACTCTGCCTTGTTCCCTGTTGACTGAAGTCTGCCGGCAAATTCATCGTGTCGCGAGGCAGCAATTGCGTTCATTTTGCTGTTCCACATGGATAACAGCGAGGTTGCTGTACCTGTCAATCAATCAATCAAACAATTATCAGTTAAACAAACAAACAATCAATCAATCAATCAGTTAGGCATTCGGCCAGACAGTCAGTAAAACATTCAGTTAGCCATTCGATCGGTCATTCGGCCAGACAGTCAGTAAAACATTCAGTTAGCCATTCGATCGGTCATTCGGCCAGACAGTCAGTAAAACATTCAGTTAGCCATTCGATCGGTCATTCGGCCAGACAGTCAGTAAAACATTCAGTTAGCCATTCGATCGGTCATTCGGCCAGACAGTCAGTAAAACATTCAGTTAGCCATTCGATCGGTCATTCTGCCAGTCAGCCAGTCCCTCGGTCAGTGAGGCAGCCAATCAATCATTATTTCGTCAAATCGGGCTGAAATTAGTGCATTTTCTTGGTGAGTGATGCAATGAGTATAACCTCGGATAAGTGACTAAAATTGGGTGTAAAAAATCTGCTTCTATCTCAACAAGCTATGCGTCCAAATTTAAAGCAATCCTTGAGTGAGAGAGTGAAGAACCAACACGTTGTAAATTTGTGGTTATAACTTCACTGTCAATTTTTTTTAACTAACTAGGAACCAAATCACTCGTTTGTCACCTTTTCCTGCCTGTTTATTAAGTCCTGGTTGATTGTCTGTGCGTATTCTCTTGTGCGCCTGCTCCGTGACCGCTGAACCCAAACCTCTTTTAAAGAAGTGTTCATTGTTTGTATCTCCGCGATTGAAGTCGGTTTTCTCTCTTTCTGTCATGCTCTGATATCTAATTATGTTCAATCAAAAAATACACACAAATGTATATATATAAAAGTCGTTCCATTGGGTATCCTTTGTTAAGGACTGCTTAGTTTGTATTTGGCATTCTAAGCCTTTAGGTTTTGTCACAAATGCTTCCAGAATGCACGAAATAGCACCTCATTCTCGTCCCAAGAGCCCACGATCCTTCTGGTCTACACCAGGGATCGAGACACCTTGAGAGCCCCAATCAAAATTTTTCGGGGAGAGGAGAGGGAAGGTATATACCTAGCAACGCCCAACGTTGTGGCGCCAATTTCCAGAGTCCCATGATTCAGAATTTCCTGGATGAAACCCTGGTAGTTCACATTCCTATCAGCCAAAAGATTGAAAACAATTTTTCCTTTTCTGG
The DNA here is from genome assembly GCA_947652115.1 of Blastomussa wellsi. Lineage (NCBI taxonomy): Eukaryota > Metazoa > Cnidaria > Anthozoa > Scleractinia > Plerogyridae > Blastomussa > Blastomussa wellsi. Next base: position 5,652,131 of record OX393568.1, on the reverse strand, counting down.
ATCCGATATTAATTTAGTGGATTTCGTCAAGTCACGTGTCAACTGACCTGTCAATCTCCTGCCAAGAAAGCGATGCTTCAGAGAGCCTGGATTGAGAACTTTCTGCGCAGAAAACAAATAAGGCAAGATCAAATACAGAGACATTCTAATAAGTCAAAAAGGAGTAAAAAAGGGACGGGAAATAAGATCAAATACTTGCTTTCAATTTCATCTGTTGGTGTATCTCTCCTTGGGCTGTCTGTGGCACTGCTTGTAGGACTCGTGCCACGTAGGCATTCGTATACCTGAAACAATGTAAGCCTTGGAATTATACAGGCGATGTTTAGGGCAGATCAACCTTTCGAAAGTAATAAGCGAAATGCTTTGGTCTTGCATTTCTACCCTCAGTGATTGGTTGAAAAATCGCGCTTCACTTTTGAAACCAATAAGAAGCAAAACCAAAACCAATCGTGACTCGCGCGTGCACGTTTTCCCGTGGTTTGTATCAGCTGCGCTTAATTACTTCGAGTTTTGATTGGATCTCTGGATTGTCTCGGGAGTGCCTTAACTTGCGCTCTGCGTGCCTTTCTCCACCCAGCTGTATAAAATGGGTACCAGCGAATTTAATGCTGGGGGGTAACCCGGTAATGGACAAGCATCCCATCCAGGGGGAGTAGAAATACTCCTAGTCGCTTCATGCTACGGCAACTGGGATAAGCCCGGCCTTATGGACCACTAGGTTTGTACGAGGACTTTCCCGTTCACCTGTTTCAATCAGTGAGAAGAAGAAGTAAAGATGTAACACCTTTTCATGCATCTTGGATGTCTTGCTAGCGGCTTCAAGGAAGGTCTCCAGTTCAGCCCACAATTGTCGATACTGTTCCTCTCTGACAAAACGCAAAAAATATTTTACTGATGGTTTTTAACAGGCTTTAAATTGTATTTTGAAAGTAATTTGTGTTTGATTTGATGCACGACTACAACTGGTTAGTAAAATCCGTGAAATGTGTTCTATTAACTCACTTGGGGCAAACGCGCTTTCGCTTTCAACCAAAAAGACGTAAAATCAAAGAAAATCTTGAGGTGCTGGTGACACACGCGTGTTTTTTCGTGCTAGGCGTTGGTTGCATGTTTTTTCCGCGCTTGCTCTCAGTGTCAGGCTTTCCCGGGCTTTTTACCGGCTGCACGTTTTCGCTTTGAATTGTGATTGGTTCATTACACTGTTCCCGTTCATTGTGATTGGCAAATAAGGCTATGGTTACTTTGGTTACCTTTTTGGTCCTTTTCCTCTAATTCCTGTCATAGATACCGGAAGTGGATCACTTCTGCTTTCCATTGCTTGAACTCTGTAGATCACCTAAATTAATAACAAACGCACCATAAACACCTGATGGGTACTGAAGATTAGAAGACAAGAAAGAGTGACAGACGACTGCTTTACAGCATTGGGGTGGACACCAGAAAGTGGAAGGGCGAGAGGAAAACGAAAGAAGACTTGGAGAAGGACTTCAGAGAAAAAGAGAGACCAGACTGGTGGAAGAACTATAGTGTTGCCAAGGCGGTGGTGCAGAACAGAGAGTGTTATTCCGAAAACACCAGGGACTTATGTGCCAACAGATTTTTTCCATTTTTCTACTCACTCTTTTACATTCCAGTACATCATTCTCTGTAATTGTCTCCTTCATAATAAGCAATGGCAGAGGTTCCAAAAGCTGTTTCAGGGGAACAAAAATATTCAAGTCAAGTGAAGACAATATTCCTTTCCGAAGACTTCAGGTATATTTTTAACCAGTTACCTGCATCATGTTACACAGCAGTGTTTCACTGATCACCATGGGCCAGTATCTGGTACTACGCTCCAGTCTTGAAAGACCTGTAAATGTCAATTAAATTATAATGTATATGGTTTGGTATTGATTTAAGCAACACACTATGCCTCTATGAAGACACCCTATGAATAGTTTATTTATTGGTTCAACAAGCCATTATGGAATGTGAAACAAGCACAAGGATAGATTTAAAAGATTTTCAGATGTTGTTCAAACATATCAAGTGGTTTATTTACTCGATACTTACAGTCAATTCAAGCAGTGTCCATCTCTGTGCATATTAGCCGTTGGGCATGTGGTTGTGTGTCTAAGAAATAGGCATTAGTCTGCACAGGGCAGATAAATTATGTGCAGATGTACTAGTCGCCATCTTAATTCTATGGTGGACTGTGAAGTTCACTTACAGTACCGCTCAAATGTAAGTTACCACCGTCCTGCGAGACACGTCTCGTTATTTTCGAGAAATTTCTCGTTTCTCTCGAGAAGTTTCCCGTTTCTTGCGAGTGCACTGTAAGTACCAATGCTTCGCCTTCTGTTGCAAGTACAAAATACCGGTTCTTGCTGGTGAAACAATTGTGCGGATAAAGGATATGATGCGTGTGCTGTCTCAGAATGTTTCCCTACCAATTGCAAATGTAAACGTCAACATTTCCAGTAATAGAATGGGAAGAATAGATCAAGCAGAAAGTAAGCGTCACCTTTTTCTAACGGGGACTTTCCCTTCTTTTTATTCCATGAATATGGTGCGAGCCTGTTAGCCTTCATGAATTCACCAAAATCCTATTGATAAACAAAGTCAAATTCTACTTAAACAGGCCCTGATATACGCTTTGATAATATATTCATTTCTACAGTTGAATTACACACTTATCTACCTATACAACCATGGCTGTAAAATTAACCGATTGAAAATACCTTTTAACACATCATGATTTCATATTGACTCCCTATGCAGGCTCACTAAAATAGGGGAATCTTTTTTTACAATGTGTTCCTCACTATTGTAAGTGCTTCAGTTTCTGATCAAGCTACAAAAATATCAATTACGAAGACTGCAAGAACATGGTATGATCAACGTTTGTTCTAAATCTGAGTCCGATGTATTAAATTCTTTTTCTGTGACAAGGGGTTTGAAAAAATGTATGGGCGCATCAGAACTTTTGCCGCCCAGAAATATTGTAGTTTTTGAAAGCAAACATTGTCTTAAACAGGACATACAATGAGCCAAAACTTTCACAGATTTTTAAGTTTCACTGGCTCTTTAAACATCTGCAGCCAGTAGCTAAACATCATGATGCCTTCTCCATGCAAAGCTGTATGCTAACGAGGCAAAATGCAAACAATCGTGTCAGCAAGATCGTGCTATAAGAAGGAACGACAGACTTACATTGATCCTGTAATCTGTAACTCGGCCACCACAACCTTCACTGATGGATGGGGGGTCTTCCATTGGAGCCCGATAAGTTGCTAGACAGTGTATAAAAATGTCGCCTAAAAGTACAACAGAAAACCAACATAACAGACTCACTAAATGCTAGCAATAGATAACATAAATAATAAGAGAAATCTGAATCACCTCCATGACTTGCCAAAATATGAGACACTAGTTTTCCACCAGATTTTTTGGGTTGTTCTAACATGACATGTCGACCTGTAGAAGAAGGCTAAACTAGAATTGTGAAGGTAACAGTTTTTATTTACACTGCTAACAGGAAGTGAAATGTGTAGAGAAGCACCCCTTTGCATAGGCAAATTCAGGGAGGGCTAAGGTTCACCCCTCTCCTTTCCATCCGAAGGTGACTAAAATCTAATCTCTTTGTCAGGCTGTCAAAATACCTCAGAGAGCTGAAAGTCTATTAGCTTAATATGTTTATCAAAATCAGTTAAAACTAAATTAAGATTAATGTTCTCTTTCACCACAAGACTAGCTACTATAACCATGCCTATATAGAAGTCCAATTTCTATATAACTATTGACAGACCAGAGATGTAAAATCGTGGATAATATAAGTCACTTATTGGCTTGCTCATCAAATCCCTTTGCCACACTCTGTTCAAACCTCACTGTAATACAGGATGTACACAATGACCTTGAGTCAAACTCACTTGACAAACCTTTCCAGTTAGTAAATGAGCACCAAGTATCTACCAGCAATGTTCTAAACTGTGCAGTTATTTACCTTGAAGGAGGAACGAGATGAGACATGCTGTGGGTCTGCTGTTAATCTTCAAGTTAGAGAGATGAATATAAAGTTAAAGAAATGATTCACAAATTTAAATTTTGATTTACAGGCTTTTAATTCATTTGAGGGGCTTACAACATGCACAACTGCTTTCATTAACAAAAACAAACTTCACTCAAGACTTGTAAGTAGTAATTTGAATAGATTTTTCAATGTACACAGTGTAATGCATTATCAGATTTTCCAATAATAAATATATACATATACCGTACGCTATACAATGGATGTACAGTATATTTTACAAGCAAAAGTTTGGTATTTTGTAAAAGTAAGCAAAAATGTAACCACGGTTCCAGCTATATACAAATACTAGGTACCTCAACAGGAGTGATTCTGTAGCACCCAATACAGGCCTGAAGCTCTAAAATACAAATTGAACAAAGGTGCTTTATTAAGGGTAAGCTTGGACTGTAAATTCAATGCATGAATCATTATCACTTTTAAAGAATAACCCAAACCGCACAAACACAGTTTGCTATTCAGCTTTTGACACACATCACTACCGGAGTGATGACCGCTACACAACCGGAGTGTGGTGGTCATCACACCCGACTAGTAACCAGAGGAACGTTGGTTCAATTCCAGCTTGGGGCAAAATAGTTTTTCTTTCATTTGAGAAGTGTCAAAAGCTGAATAGCAAACTGTGTTTGCCTGGTTCGGATTGCATGCAGGTCTCCCATTCTCACTCCTGATCAGAAGCAATTGTATAACCTATTAACCTGGAGCAGAAGTGTTCTTGGGTGTACACCACTTGAGGTGAACTGTGTCTTTGGAAGTCGCAGCTCCGTCCTTTTTCACTGGTAAACCGTCATCACCACAGAACAAATCTACAACAATTTAATAACAAAGTACAGTTTAAATGGCAATACATGTTTTGCATTGTATACAATCAGTTCTCTCTTAACAGACTGACAAGACTCTGTAAGACAGACACTTCTATTAGTCATTTTACAGTATCTAAATTCTCTATAAGTTGGACACCTCTCTAAGATGGACATTCGGTGCAGTTCCCTATAGTGTTTGTGTTAGAGGGAGTCAACTGTATCCATTTGGTGTGTTGAATTTTAAATGTCCACATTTGTAAATTTTTATGGTTCTTTACAAGTAAGAACTGTTTGATTGCAGGCTCAAACCAAATTTCAAATGAGCACACAAGCCTATCACTTTCAATCTCTTAGCATTTATGGGTATTTTAGTCTGGCCTGCAATAATTACCGGTACTAGAAACACACCTTGTGTGAAGTCTGGATAAAGTCTGAGCATGTGTTTGTTCAATGAATAACTTTTTGATTCAGGAATATTTCTTACTTGCAATTGTTTGTTCCATATGCACCTCAGCAGAATGTAGGATTTCCACATCATAATTAGCTGAACTACCAGAGTGTTGCTCTTCCTAAACAAACAGACATAAAAAATTTAAAAAAGGCGACCTCTGGTTAAAGAGTTTAAAATTACAAGCTTTCGATTGCCATTCTCCAATCTTTGACAAGTGCGCACTTGTCAAAGATTGCAGACTGACAATTAAAAGCTTGTAATTTTAATTTTTTTTAACCAGAGGTCACCTTTATCAAATTTTATTAGATATTTTAAACAGTTAACAAATCTGCTCCTAACTTGCAATGTCAGTATGAAATTATTATAAATGTTTTACACCTAACTGCCAATGCTTAACTTTGCTTCTGTAATGTGAGGCACCTTGGAGTGTTGCTACTCCCCCTGGATGGGATACTAGTCAATTGCAGGTCAATCCCTGGCAGCATTCCGTCTGGTTGCCCTGGCCAATAATTCATCAGGAACCATTTATACTGCTGGCTGTAGCTCTAGAGGTGCTGTTAAATGTTTCACCCCAAGAACACAACACAACAGCCAATGACCTCGGCTGGGGCTCAAACCTGGACCATTTGATCTGGAGACCAGCACAAAAACCATTTGGCCATGACATCTCTGAACAACAGCATAAAATAGGTGATAAATACCTCTTATTAACCGAGATAGAGGGCCGTACTGTAAATTAAGGCCCGCATTTTTCCCCTTAAATTTATGGCCCAAGTATGAAGCATGCGGGCCAGAAATCGAAGGGGAAAAACAAGGGTCTGTAATTCACAGTATGGACTAAGAAAATGAGGTTAGCAAGATGTTTATTATATCTCTTTATCTTGGAATCGAGTGCGATTTTTAAATTTAGTGGGCCATATTAAAAAATATGGTCCACTAATTTACCAATCACAGCACCTGTACTAACTGAGAGATATAATAAGCACTCTAAAGGTTTTTGTTGAAACCTTGTTCATACCTTCATTGGGATCCCTGTGACTGTTGTTGATTTCAGATTTAAATGTTTCTGTGCCATGGCACCAAGCTTACTAACCAGCTGTGAAGCTTTGTGGGAACACATGGCTGTAGAAAGTAACGCTGAAGCCTAGAAAAATTAACAGAAACTTTTGTTTCTCACAGCAAGACCTAAGATTGTCAACATCCTGAGGGATCCTTGCAAAGATCTTTTCATTAGAAGGATCTTGCAAGATATTTTTTGCATGATCCTTAACATTTTAAGCAGTAAAGTGGAAGAACCTTAAAGATCTTTGAGTATTGAGTAATGAAGATACTCCGAGGTCACTATCTTTTTAGACTTTTGGCAGGATTTTAAAGATCTCTAAAGTTCCTGCACCAGTGATACAGGTAATCTTGAGTTATACCTTTGGTGTTTTCTCAGTGAACTTTCCACTTTCGCCACTCTGAGGGACATGAACTAAAATGAGGTCTGTATGCTTGATTGGTTGCGCACTGGAAACAAAAATGATAGATTGCTTGCTTATTTTTTGGCTTTTTCATAATGCACTTTTGTGTGTTTATGAAAAATTTGAATTGTTATAACATCTACTGTCGTGTGTCTTGTGATTACCTGTCACTCAAACCCATTTCACTGTTCTGTTGTTGTAATGCATCACTAACGCATTCTACCAGAGTGTGAACATGGGCCTCACTACACAAAATAAACAAACAAGAATATGAAAGGTGTACTGGACAATTATGAAACATTGATTGAAGAACACATAAACTACATGTAAAGATTTTGTATGCTTTCAGAGGGATGTCTAATTGCAAAAACAGTTCACACCAGGGCACAATTTGTCACATTTTTATTCAGTTGATCCTTGGACAAACTGAATGGGTTGAATGAAAAGTGAATAAGTTGTCTGAAATTCTAAACACTGTTTCTATAACTTGACAGAATAAAGAATTTTTTTGAATTCTCTTAGAGCCTGAACACTACATTAGAAAGAGTAAGAAAAATCTCTCATTTACTGCAATTATCAAACTTAATGTAAAAATGTTTGCTTGCATAATCCAAAATATCTACATGTATTAATACAACAGACTCTTCCAGTTCTGTACAGAAACATGTCGTTACTCTCATGCATTCTGACAGAGTTTTTTCTACTACTGGCAATAAATTACCATACTAAATGCATAATTTTAGTATTTTTAAGTATTGCTCAATGTAAGTGGTTGCAATATATTGAACACCCTTATAACTCGTTGACCTTTTCAAGTTCGTGATGCAGATGATCCGTCCTGTGTTATCACCAGAATTTGTTTGAGTCACTTTTGAGTTTTGAGGTAATGGTTCACACAGACACTGAACAGCAGATGTTAAGCCATGCATAATGGAACAGATTTCTTCTTCACTGTCTTCCTTCGGAGGACCAAGGCCAGCAAAAGACTTGAGCAGCTATAAAAATTGAATAACAAAAATACCACTAAAGAAGAATTTAATACGTAGCCTTGTTAATCAGGTGTGAGGGCCTTACAGGGAGGTCTTAACAGAATGGGCCAGGCACATCCTTCAAACCAAAAACTATCCGCAGGGAAAGTATGATTTCCTGACGCATTAGAAATTCCAAGATAACTGGGGTGGGTGGCATTAAAGAGATAATTTTACACTGAAATAGCATAGTGCTAGGTTGATACCTTTTATTGGACTAAAAATTCAAGGCCTTTTCAAGGACGCATTTCCCATTTTTCAAGGATCCACACACCGAAAAATCCAGTGTTAATCAGCTGCTCGTAGTAGCGAGTGTGCCTAGCAGACAGGTAAACGTCTCTAGAGGTTGATTGAAATTAGCTACAAATTTCAAGGGCTTTTAGTGACTGCAATTTTTAAGGACATTTAAGGCCTTTAATTTTTATTCTGAGATTCAAGGACTTTTGAGGTGCATGTGAACCCTGTAGACTGTCTGGAACTTTCATAAGGTTTGGGGAAGGGGTGGCTCAAACCAAAATCCTTTCTATTTTATAGGTTTGGATATTTTTGGGAAAAACACATTTAAGGAGGCAAGCGTGGCCTAAGATAGGGTGCCGAACTAGTAATCTGGAGATACTGGATTTAAGTCCTCCTGTCTACTCCTAAAAATGGATTTATCTTCGGTGGTCCCAAATTCAACTCCTCCACGTTTTGTACATAGTCAACTGCTCTGCCTCCTGCCAGTTGGGAACTTTCTCTTTCATTTGGAATATTTACTTCGTCCTTATTTTAAGTGTCCCCAATTAGCACAGCAGTGCTAAATACCTTGACACTTAAAAGTGATTTATTTAATATTTCTATTTTATTTTTTAAGACCCTTGTCCAAAAGTTTATCGGTGACTATGCATTGTACAAGTATTGATCAAGAAGGTTTTGTGGCTATAAAAATATCACTGATTGTCACAAATAATAAAATGAAATAAAATATATGACCTGTGGAACACATTGCTGTTCAAATGACCAAGAATTTACAACATGGGCACTGTCATCTGATACAACCACCTTGACCTGCAAGAATTAACAAATTCAGGTAATGTTTAACAATTACATTGCTAAATGGAGGCTAGGTGCTTGAGACATCCAGGAGCTTCCGCAAGGTGGACCTGCATGGCTGGCAAATCCTGGCAATCCTGCCATGAGCCCCCATGCAGAAGGGAGGACAGGCACCTGTCAATAATTACACAGTAGAAAGAGGGAAGGACGTAAGGAGGAACAGTTTCAAGACATTCTTCGGAGCAAAACAATGCCCACTTAAATGCTTTCACGGTAAAGTCTGTCAAAAGCCTCACTTCAAGAGCACATAGAATCTTGGTGCATGCGCATATCGAAAACCCACTGACTGCCAAAGGGAGATAGGCAGTGCTGAATACAATTACATTTAAAGAACTCCTGTACAAAATCTCCGACTCACTGCAGATCACTGCAGATACTCCAAGAAGAGAAAACCATAACCCCTCAGGGATGGTTCCCACAGGGATGGTTCCCACAGGGATGGTCCCCACAGGGATGGTTCCCACAGGGATGGTCCCCACAGGGATGGTCCCCACAGGGATGGTTCCCACAGGGATGGTCCCCACAGGGATGGTCCCCACAGGGATGGTTCCCACAGGGATGGTTCCCACAGGGATGGTTCCCACAGGGATGGTCCCCACAGGGATGGTTCCCACAGGGATGGTTCCCACAGGGATGGTCCCACAGGGATGGTTCCCACAGGGATGGTTCCCACAGGGATGGTTCCCACAGGGATGGTCCCCACAGGGATGGTCCCCACAGGGATGGTTCCCACAGGGATGGTTCCCACAGGGATGGTCCCCACAGGGATGGTTCCCACAGGGATGGTTCCCACAGGGATGGTCCCCACAGGGATGGTTCCCACAGGGATGGTTCCCACAGGGATGGTCCCCACAGGGATGGTTCCCACATGGATGGTTCCCACAGGGATGGTTCCCACAGGGATGGTTCCCACAGGGATGGTTCCCACAGGGATGGTTCCCACAGGAGATTACTCTTACTCATTAGAGATTCCCCCATGGCCCCAAGAGAGATGGTGCCCTGCACTGACCCCATGGTATAATTAACTAGCAATTAGTGACAGCGCATAACCCAAGCAATATAGCATAGTAATATAGCTTCGGTTAGCCTACTATGCACTCCGTTTAGCCTACTATCCACTCCGGTTAGCCTACTATGCACTCCAGTTAGCCTGCTATGCACACTGGTTAGCCTACTATGCACTCCGGTTAGCCTACTATGCACTCCGGTAGGGTTAGCCTACTATGCACTCCAGTTAGCCTACAAAGCACTCCAGTTAGCCTGTTTACGGGTTAGGGTTAGGGTTACTGTTTATGGTTAGTTATTAAGGTTAACACGATATATACTTAAAAAATTTGGTGCACTAGCAGCCAATGCACTGGTGGTCTAGAGGTCATTAGACATGCTTGGCATGCGTTTGACCCGGGTTCGACTCCCCTGTACGTTCTTATTATACTTGTCTTTTTTCATTCTTTCACTTTGACAGAAATTAATCAAAGTGTCTGGGTTACACGCGCTGTCACTAATGGTTCGTGTATATATTAATGTATAATTTACATGTATATCACCAACAAAACAAAATGCATCTTCGCTTACCAGATACTCGTTAGGGAATATATCATATACAATTCTACAGTATTCCACCGCTGCCTCTATAATGCATGTCCAGGAAGATTTGTAAACAGGCGAAGCCGCGCTGGAACTTTTACCTTTCCCTTTCTTTCTATCGCAATCAAAATCAATATGCTGCTTGGAAAACGACAGAAATTTGGGGCTGTGGTCTAGAACAATCACTGTTCTCTTTACAGGGGGTGTTGATTTCTCGTTAGCCATCACAGAAAAGTCCTAATGGGAGCGAGTCACATTTTTTATGAATTTAATCCGCCATGTTGAAAGCTTGGTTACACAGGCTGGGAGTTCCCAGAGTACATTGCGGGCTCAAAAATGTAACGCCGGTCCGTCACAGATTATTGTTTTGCATGACGGACTTTTTTCTAAAATTTCACTTACCGGTACGGTAAAATAGAGGGATAAAGCAGGACTGCTGCGGTTATTAATTTTTCCTTAATGCTTCGTGGATACTTAGGCTTATTTTTAGTTGAGTATGTGGTAGCTGGTTTGTCTAGAAGGTCAAGTTTCTACTGTCGCGCGGTTTAGCTGTCGAATACTCACTGGCAAATCAACGTCACCCTTCAAGATTTATTTTCTTGATATTGTGACAATGATTTGGAAGTATACGGAAATATAGAATGGACTCAAAAGATGCGAGGAAGTTAAAGGAAGGTTTTCTGGTCAAGAAGGTGAGAATATTGCTTGTTGATTTTCAGGATCCACGATGCAATTAATTGTTGAATTGAAAATCAGAATTGAAACTTTGTGACACGTTTTCAAAGTGAGCATTTCGATGCTTGCAAGCTAAATAAAGTTCACCGGAAATAACTATAAAATATAAGCTTACGAAAGATGCGTTTTAGAAGTTGTGCTTATGTCGAACTTAATGTCATATTGCATTGGTACTCTTGAATTGTTGAGATTTATTGTTGTTGTAATTGCCATGTAAATTTGTGTCACAGACTCACAGTTCCGCCTGGTTGATGCGGTGCAGTGCGTTGTTAATAATTTTTTCCTTTTTTTCAGGGCCATGTTCGTCATAACTGGAAGACAAGGTGGTTTATTTTGTATGATGAAGTGTTGGTGTACTTCAAGAAGAAAGACCAGGTGCAATAATCTCGCCGAAATCGAGATAGGAGAAGAGTGAATCTCTTTTTAGAGGGGGGTGGTTGGTGGAGGGAGAGGGGGTTGGTGTAAAATTCTGCAGACAATCTGTCTATATAATTTTCAGCACTGATGTTGTTGTTGCTCATTATTTTTGTTTTTGCGGGTATTTCACTATCTCAAAAATTAACACCAGACCAATTAACAACAACAACAACCGTTTTATTTTGCAATATATGGAAATCAATACAGCAAAAGTTAAACTCAAATAAGCAAAAACTACTCAGAATAGCAAACACTAAATGAGCTGAGTAGTTGCCTAACAGTGTCTGACATTTGCAGACTGACTGACTGACTCGGAAAGTTAAAACAATAGTGTGGTCATCATCATCGATATACATCTTTGAGTGGGACTAGCAGTTTCAACTTCATCTGATCTGATAGAGTTACCAAAAATTGCAGGGACGGACCTATGGGGAGGTTATAGTGGGTGTCCATCCCCCATGACCTGCGGCTTTCTAATATAATATCTAGTATTCTGCTTAAGTCACCCATCAATTATTTCATTCCTTAGTGGTGGACCCCCACGCCACCCCACCAAGGAAAATCCTGGATCCGCCCCTGAATTGGGTATTTCTGAGGGGGGCATCATCTTAGCACTGATCTTTTTGCCTTAGAGGGAAAATTTTAATTTACCTCTTATATCAGGGTGAGGGGTGGCTATAAAATGGACTGGCCCTGATATAAAACCATAAACCATAAAACCATAAACTCAACACAAAGCTTAATCCCACCTCACTTTAGGTTTTTCAAGCTTCTCACCAGTTTTTTATTTCATTTTCTGTATTTTAGATTATGTACAATGCTGGGGAGATTCCACTCAGAGGTTGCTTTTTAGTTTCACCTTGCACAGAATACACCAAAAAGGAGGTGAGGACACCTTAGTAAACATTATTAAAAGTGCTGGTTCCATCATTGTCAAGACATCATCATTCATTGTTGCAGAGATTCCAACCTAAAAAAAATGAAATCTGGGAGACCACCAATTTTTGGTCAAGATATCTCTTCTCATCCTCAAAATGGTGTTAAAAAAGTGCTCTCACGATTCATCTACATAATTATAATAATAATAATAACTAAACTGACCACTCCTCATCGGGGCTTTTCAGGGCCAATGTAAACAAACAGATTGTAAATAAACATAACAGGGTTAAGAATCCCAACTGGCAGGAGGCAGACAAGTTTGCTATTTACAACCGTAGCCAAGGAGTTGAACTTGGGGCTACCAAGAACAACACCAGCTAGTGGTCAGAACAGGACTTGAACCCGCAGCTTACGGATTCAATTCCAGCAATCTAACCACTTGGCCACACTGCCCCAACCCCCAAAGTTTGAGAGTAACTTGCTCAACTGAAGCTGTACTTGGAATGCAAATACCTAGTGGGCCATTTTTGGTGAGCAGAACTGGCGATGTGACACAAATAGGTTGCAAACGTTGTTTCCCTTCACTTTACACATACATACATACATATACATGTACAAAAATTGTCAAATATTCCAAAGTTTCCTCCGAAAAGTGGCTAAAGTAAGTTAAAACTCGTATTTCAAGCATTTTCCTAGTTGTATTCTGAAATTTTTGGCGACCCGTATAGGAGATCTGGAGATTCATTCTGTATCTGCGAGACTCCCAGATAATCAGGAGAGTTTTCGTGAATGTTATTGTAATGTATGCTCATTATTTGCTGTCCTTGATAAGTATGTGAACCTCATTTTGGTGCATGTGTTTGTAGAGCGTCATCTTGAATGTTGAAGCTTTATAGCTTAAACTAAGAGAATCGAGGAGGTACTTTGAGATCATCATAGCCATCATCATAGTCAGCAGCAACAGCAGCAGGTACTTGTGTGGCCTGAATCACCTGTCACTGCATTTTTCACTATCTCAGGGTGTCTTCAGGATAACAACCAAAGAAAATGTTGAATACTTACTCCAGGCAGCAAATGAAGAGGAACGCGAAGAGTGGACTACAGCGATTGCAAATGCAGTCAGGAGATTAGACATCAAGTTCAAGGTACATGTATAAACAGTTACATAAATACTGAAAGTGTCACTGTTACTTAACACAGAGCGAGTATCAATTGAGTGTCGTAAAACCAAAACCAAAGTTATTTCTTTTACCAAATAATACAAAGGACAGAGGCAATCCAGTGAACTGGTCAATTAAAACTCAAAGTGCTGTAATAACGCATAGCCGACACAAGGCACGGGAAAATGTATTTGTGCGGGTCACAATTGGTTTTGGTTTTACCAGTACTTCTGATAATTTGGTTTAAAAGCGGCACAACCAATCACTGAGCGTAGTAATGCAAAACCAAAACAATTCTCTAATTACCGGTACTTTCGAGGATCAATTGAAAACCACTCTTTTTTAAAACACGCTTTGTTAAAACAGCTGAAAATTAAGGCAATTAACACTCTGATTCAACATTTTTTCTAAGTCCACTTGACCCCATGTACTGGTGCCTGGACTACTCTCAAATCAACCTACCAGTCTCGCTGTATTTCAATGTCAGAGGTTTAATAATTCAAAGTTAACAGTATCAGCTATTACTTTCAATAGCGAGCAGATTGTGAAGAGGTTCACAGAAGTGCTTACCCAAGGATTCCAGTGCACTTAACACCAACACAAATAAGGTGTGCAATGTTGTTCTCCTTCACTTTACACATACTGGTACATACATATACTCTTGTTAACAAAGATATTCAGATATTAACAAAATAATATAATAATTTATTATTTATAGGGAAATGGTTGAGGCCATGCAGGACACTGATGCTGGAATACCTCTTGACACTCACATTTGTCACAAAGATGATAAAGCACACAAGCTGTGCTTTACAGGTGAGGAAGCTGTACCACATATGCAGCTTTTGCTGATGGATTAAAGCTTCAACTTACGTGACAAAATCAAAACATAGTGTGGGTAGTAGCTGAGGGCTTATGCACGCACTGAATACTATAAAGATATAACAAACATGGCTTTTCAAACTTGGTGTTTTACGCCTTTCCTCTCTCTGTCTTTCAAGTCTTGTTGCCTTCTCCAGGGTTCTAACATCCTTGTCTCCCCTTCCTACCTTTCTTCTCCCACCTCACAGGGCTTTCAGGTTCATACTCCCCTTCCCCTCTCAGAAATTGCACTTCCCACCTATCTCCTTCCTGTTGCCTTTACTGCAGGGCTCACGCTGCCCAGGAATCATACTTTCCACCTTTCTTCTCCCTCCTCCTAGGGCTTTCTTGTTGCCTTTTCTCCAGGATTCCTACACCCCTCCCCCTCTCAGAAATCACACTTCCACCTTTCTTCTCCTAACTCCCAGAGCTTTGTTATTATATTTTCTCTGGGGTTCCTACTCCCCTCCTCCTGTCAGAAATCACACTTACCACCTTCCTTCTCCTTCTTCCCAGGGTTTTCTTGTTGCCTTTTCTCCCGGGTTCCTACTTCCCCGTCTCAGAAATCACACTTCCCACTTTCTCCCTCCTCCCTGGACTGACTTGTTGCCTTTTCTCCAGGGTTCCTTCTCCCCTCCCCTTCTCAGAAATCACTCTTCTCACCTTTCTTCTCCCACCCCAAAGCTTTCTTGTTCTCCTTTCTCCACTTCCTCACTTTCTTATCACCTGCACCATACAGTAAAGGAGGAGGTAATATTAATAGAATTGAATGACTTTATTTTTTTGGTAAATCAATTTTGAATCACACAGGAATTCAAGTGATTGACTGGTTGCTGAAATGGTGCTTTGTGTCTGATCGAGACACAGGCGTGAACTTGGCTTGTGCACTGTTAGAGGATGCCCATCTCCAGCCAGTTGGCCTTACAAGCAAAATGTCATTTAAGAGAAAAACAGAATTTGAAAATGCGACTACCTTCCTTGATAACCCAGATGCTCTTTACAGATTTGTAAGTAGACAGTTGCTGTTCAGGGTGGCCAAAGAATCCCTAGACTGTTCACAGTCCCCTATTTTTCCATGAGATCGTAGATGTCCATCGTTGAGTTCGACGGGCCGCCATCTGGGTCTTTTGATGTGAGCAAAACTTGGGAGAGTTCAAAATGCCCATGGGTGGTGGCGGTGGGGTTAATGGGGCGGAAAAAATAGGAAGACTGTTCACAGTCCCCTATTTTTCCGTGAGATGGTAGATGTCGATCGTTGAATTCGAAGGGCCGCCATCTTGGTCTTTTGATGCGAGCGAAACTGGGGAGAGTTCAAAATGCCCGTGGGTGGTGGCGGTGGGGCGGAAAAAATAGAGAGACTGTAACAGCTTCACTCTGTCTCGTGTTCGCTGCGTTAGTTGCACCAGCAACAGCAACACCTGATCGGTCGAAGGGACAATAGGGGAGGAGATTGTTAATTGATTTGATAAACGGAGGTGTCAAAATTCGGCTGCGCCCCTTGAACATGAGACAGAGTGAAGCTGTTACAGTCTCCCTATTTTTTCCGCCCCACAGCCACCACCCACGGACATTTTGAACTCTCCCCAGTTTCGCTTGCATCAAAAGACCAAGATGGCGGCCCGTCGAACTCAACGATCGACATCTACGATCTCACGGAAAAATAGGGGACTGTGAACAGTCTAAAGAATCCCATACCTTCTGCGTTTTTGGTT
Source organism: Blastomussa wellsi (assembly GCA_947652115.1). Classification (NCBI taxonomy): domain Eukaryota; kingdom Metazoa; phylum Cnidaria; class Anthozoa; order Scleractinia; family Plerogyridae; genus Blastomussa; species Blastomussa wellsi. Next base: position 5,635,871 of record OX393568.1, on the reverse strand, counting down.
TCTGTGCAACGTGAAGCATTCTCACCCTCAGAGCCTCTTGTTCCTCTTAGCTACGTAGTAGAGCCTGGGGAGACAGGAACAGGTGGCCCTGGTGCCACGTTATAAAACCTAGCCCAACAAATCACAGGGACGGCGGAGCCGGGGGGGCTTTTACAACAATGACAATTTTTTGTTTTAGTACAAGGTTCGCATTTACAAAACTTCCAAAATATTGCTGTAGCACAAAAAGTACCTGTCATTTTACACTTATCCAGGTTGTCTTTTTTTAAGAAATATATCATGGAGAACGTTGAAAATACCATTTCCGAGCCTCTAGATTTCAACATTTTCTGGGGGAAGATGCCCCCCGACCCTCCTAGAAAGTTGAGCCACTGGCGCTCATTTTCAAGCCCCCCTACTTTCAAATACGCTCTGCCGTCCCTGAATCATGTGGTACTGGAGCCACTTGTTCCTTGTGTCCCAGACTCTGCTGGCTATGAGAGACAGGTGGCACTGGCAAGAATGAACATGAACCAACTAGGAGCAAAAGCCCCCTGTCAACCCCCCAACATTCACCCAGCCAGCAGTTTTTTGGTTACAAGCACCAATTTGTATACCTGTATGGAGAAAAGCACGATGAAAACACAATACAGCTACCCAACCACCAAAAATCTCACAACCAAGCATGCTCTTGAAATCTGAAGTCTTGTGCACTAGCCATTAGGCCAACAAGATTGCTAAAAAGAGATTTATTGATGGACTCATTTCAGCCCTCGTGGCTGTGCTAGGTGTGTAAAAGTTATAGCCTTCATGGTTACATTATACAATAATTTGTATATGTTTTTATTTTTATCCCTTTCTTTGTAATTGGCACTGAAAAGCCCCTTTGGGGAAGTGGTCAATAAACGTATGTATGTATTCTATCTTGGAATGTTCTTTGTTCTTGTAGTCTGCTTTGAGATACAGTGCTAATGAATTCCGAGAGTTGGAATGTTCTGATGATTCAAGTGATTCTGAGGATGAAATTCCACGAGATCAGGTACTGGTATCAAAATAAAGTGATTTTATCCTCCCCTTTACTCTTAAGGGGCTGTCAGATACCCTCTTAAAGAATGAGAGAGGCTATGTAAACTGTGTGAAGTCTGTATACGAGCTTAGTCTCCGATCAGGCTACAGCTTATCCTGGCTTCCTTAGAATAAAATGATTAGGCGTATTTATACCACCCCTCCCCTGGATGTGATGCTAATCCATGGCATGGTCACTCTCCATCATTAAATTTGCCGGTACCCATTTATACATCTGGGTTAAGAGAGGAATTTGACCTGTAGTTTCTTGCCCAAGAACACAATGCAGTATCCTAGCCAGAACTTGAATCCAGACAGGTCGATCCATATTCCAGCGCACTGATTGAGGTGCGCGCACACTCCGTTTCTCAGTGGACTGCAAGCAAAAGTGGGGAGGTGATGCCAAGGACGATGCCAAGTGAAAAATTATTCCCGATTTCTTGTATCTCCAAGGAAAAAGAAAATTGATTCAAGAAGGTAAAATTAGTGTTTAACTGAACGGAAGGGAAGTCAATTTTGGTTTGAGTTTTCATGTAGGTCGAGAAAATGAGATCCCACTGTACTTGAGAATCTCGCAATGAATTGTCAGGTGTATTCAGTGCATCAATGTATTGGTTTAAGCCTAGCTGTTCCAGGCGTTTTGTTAGAAGCGAACAAAAGAAGTGTGGCCTTCACTAGCGACGGAGTCGTAAACAAAGTCATGAGAGCGCTTATGACCTAGTAACAAGGAAAGCAGTGGGTGTTCCGAAACAAATAATACCTTTCTGATAGAAGTAACGCAGATTGACCTCGAGTTTTACCTGATGCACACCGTCAGTTTCTCCCCACCCGCTACCCCTTTCATAAGAATAATTAATTAATTGATATTAATTATAATAAGTTAACATCATAGCACTTTAGCAGGGTATTGTGTTTGTCAGTTAGCAGAAAACTCCCACTAAACCATCACAATAGTGCATTCTGCACTAAAAACCGAAAAATCAGAGTTGTAAGCAGTCATATTTATAAGTATGACAGAATCGGAGTTGGAAGAATCAGAACATTTCCATTTTCTCCCGATTCCACTTATGACCCCGACGCTTATGATATAGTAGTGAAGGATCAACCAATCACAAACAAGCAATTTGACTGTTTTATCCTTCCGCTTCTGCTTCCGACTCCAACAATACAGTTTTCAGTAGATCATAAGCAATGGAGTGATAAGTGGAATTGGAACTCTCTTTGCGACTCTGATGGTTTGATTTTCACTAGATCGCTTGCGCTTACTACTCCACTTACAAGTCCAACTCCGACTCCCTCACTAGTGAAAACCAGGGAACATAGTGCTAGTTGATGACCAAATCTCACCTTGTTTATGCCTGTAGTTGCTAAGCAACATGATGCATTTGTTTGCTCTCGCGTTTACTTTCGGTGTATTCGCGAGCTCTCGCTGAAGTCAGAAACTCCTTGAGTGCTTTAATGAAGATTTGCCAAAACTGGCATTTGTTCTCCCGACTGAAAAAATGTTACAAAAAATCAAAACGCACACGCAGATCTATTACCCTGTTGTTTGGTGATACTCTTGTTCGCATTGCCTTTGCAAACCCACAGCTGCGCAACCGGCATCAATTGCAAATGAAAGTTTCGCATCAATCATAAAATATGCCAGTCCATATCAATTAGCTACTAGCACAATTTATTTTGTTTTCCAGTGTGGAGCTATCAAAGGGAACATTGTTAAACAAGGCTTCCTGCAGAAAAAGGTACCCTTCTGCCTACTGTCTTCATGTACTTTCCCACCATCAAGTCGACCAAGTGGTTGGGTTTCTTCAAGTACTTTACTACGCTTCCCAGTTGAGCTCGCACCACGGAAGTTTCCACACAAAGTTTTGATGTCAAAACAAACGAATGTATCCAATGGAAACAAGCCTGAACACGTGAGGAAAAACCATGACGTGCTAATTGGCTGTCAAACGTTGAATGCTTGTTTGTCAAATTTCAAAGTTTGAAGCAACGTCAGCTGGTGACGTTCTGCACGAGCAATCACAGAAGTGTACTGAGTAGTAATAAATAAATTTTATGACTGGACAAATTTGGTCAAATTTAACTTTTTTATACAGCAAGGGCTTTTATAAAAATTTCGTGGGACTTTTAAACTTCAATTTCTAGTCTTCTCAGTTTGCTAAGGGGATAAAATTTAAGGATTTTCAGAAAATTAATTTCACACAAAAGCCGAGTCAGCCTAGCCTGTGAACAAGCTCCAGGGGTGGGTCTAGCCAGAGCCTGCTCGCAGGCTAAGTCAGCCAGACAAAAGTCGCGCCAGTGTTGGCGGCTCACTGAACATAAAATTATCATAACATCCGCTTTGTTGGTGTTTTATTCTGATGGTTTAGCAAAGCAAAGCCATTTTTGCCAACTTAATTGCACCAGGGTTAATCTGCACCAGTTAAAAATACTGTAAAGAGTTGTGGCAGCCAAAAAAATATTTATCAGCAGTTCACTTCCATCGGATCACTCGTGCAGAACGTCACCTGACACAATCATTCAGCGTTTGACAGCTAATTGATATATCTGACTTTTTCCTCGCGTGTTCACGCTTGTTTTCATTGGATACATTCTCGTTGCCATCAGAAACATCAAAACTGACATCAAAACTTTGTGTGGAAACTTGGTGGTGTCGTGCTCAACTGGGAATCGTAATACTTGTCAGGCTAGTAAAAACTCGTTACAATTGGAACTTTATTTCGGTTTCTACAGGATAAAGTGTAAAAGTAATGGTAGCCATCCCCACTTCCCCCCCCCCCCCCCCAACCTTCTCCCAGCATTCTCCACCTGGGTGGAGAGAAGCCTTGAGAGTAAAGTGTCTTGCACAAGAACACAAATGACTTTGACAAGGCTCAAAACCGGGCTGCTCGTTAGGTTAACATTAGGGCTCCGTGCCTCCCACCAAATTCTGAAATGGCATTTCCAAAGTTAAATACCCAATGTTAAGTTTGATTTTTGTAATGTCTGGAAGCTCCACATACATACGGTCTCTTTTCAACACCATGTATTATAGGCTGATCTGATTTATGTATTGTTGAGGCAGGGACGGTTAGACTCAAGACTGATTCATTGTAGTGAATTTGCAGGGTCATGTTCGCCATAACTGGAAGACGCGGAAATTCATTCTCTGTACAGAACCAACCATGCTGTTTTACTGCCGACCTTCTAAAGTAAAGAAGCTTTTTCTTTTCTTCTTTCTTATCCGAAAAAAATAGCTGTGGTTCCACAAGTCCCTTCTTAAAACAGTGTTCTTTTTTATTTTTATTAGGCATCCATCCCTGTTGGACAAATAAAGCTTCAAAACAGTGAGGTTAAGACGCTTAGAAACGAAGATGACTTTTCCGCTGAGAGCGACCAGGGTAAAGATTTTTGATTGACTTGGAGCGCTTGCCATTTGAACGGAATTTTCTGTGGAATTTTTTTGGACAAATGGAACTGCACTTTTCTGACCACTATTCCTCGCCAAAGAACTGGATCGGATTGAGCCGTACCATTTGGTCCTAAGTTTCTATATATCAGCCGCAGGGGCCTCGAAGACAACAAACAAGTTGCCGTAAGGAGCCTGGACAAATGGTACAGAAATTTCCAGAAATTCCGGTCAACTAGGGAAAAATCTCGAAAAAATTCCACCGTGATGAACCGCACCATTTGAATTCACCCTGGAATAACCGGTATTTGCGTACAAATGGTAAAAGCACCCTTGGATAGTAAAACCAAAGTAATTACTTTTGCCAATCATAAAGGAAGATATCAATCCAGTGCACCAATCAAAATTCGAAGTAATTACATGTAGCGGACAGAAAGCGCGGGAAATGGCTGTTTTTACTTCTGATTGGTTGAAAAAGTGGCACAAGATTTTTTAGGTCATTCCCCTGTATTGCATTGCACATCCTTACTGCACACGATTTATTGCGTCATTAGCGCGCGCACATAAAGGAAATGGTGGCATTTTCTTTACGGATTTGCTTGTGAGAGAGATAAATCGTTGTTTTCTCGTAAACAAGTATGGTGACCTATAATTTTTTCTAATTTTCTGAGATTAGCAGTCACCTTCCTATAACAAGAATATAAATAAATTTCTATTGCAGAAAAATAAACAAACAACACAATCAGCTAATCACAGGTCATGAGAATACCCCTGTATGCCCCTCGGTGTACTAATGCAAAACCAAAGAAATGTAAAGAAATTTGCTAATTACTTTCAATACTTGATTGAAAACCAAACTTCATTTATGTTGACCAAGACCCTTCAACAATCATCGTCTTTTTTTTGTTTCATGACAGGGGTCACAAAGCAAACGGCAGAGTACACATTTCTTCTACGAACAAGAAAAGGAATCAAATATATTTTCAGAGCAGCGTCCGAGGAAGACAGGATGGACTGGGTACAGACTCTTCAAACCGTCTGCGAAAATTCCTGAAAACTGTGTGGGAAATAATATAATTTATCACATCGGGAGGTCAATATGGTAAATTGTCAACTGGACAATTTTACGGAAAATATTAATTTATGCCATTGACGCCCTTCCCATTTATATTGATATATCTGACCGTATACAAGATGTCAAAAGTTATCTGTTATTTGTACTTCACGGATATCCTGCGTTATTGACTTCAACTAGAGTCTAAAATGTTTTCTGAAAGCGGCTGTTTTTATCATTATAATTTATTAGCTTTGTAATCTACAAATTGTGAAGGGTTCGTTTTCTTAACAAATAGTGATTTTACAGTCTTTCCCGTAAAACCGTGAACACCAGAAATGTTTATGGAATGGAATGGAATGTTGTTTCTTAGATTTACAATACGAGTGGTAATGTGCACGGTGGTTTTTAAGTATGTATTGATTCCACCGCCATGGTGAAGTCTGTTTGTGTCTGAACGATTGGCCAAGTCAAAGCAAGTCTGTTCATCTACACAAGTTTTAAGATCTCTTACGTTGAATGTATGTTCCCTCTGCTGCAGCACTCTAGGCTTGAGTAAAAAAACATCCTAAAAATTGAACTTTATTGCATCATCTTTTGTAACAAATCTATAAAATTACAAAACAATTTTGCTAAAAGGAATAGATAATAACTCAAGTGAAAATAAACGGATAAACATGAATCTCTCTAAAAAAAATAAGAACTAAACGGCATTGATAATTTGATATTAAAACCTAATGCTTTCAAATTAAAACTCAAGTACATGCAACATAACACATGCAACATCGCCGATAAAGCAAATAAAGCTAATTCGCAAGCTAAGTTCTATGTATACATTTCTATCACAATATGAAATTTGATAAAATGTCAATAAAATTAACTTGTAAGACCTTCAGTATTTTCTGTCCATGTTAAATTTAAACGCAAGACTGGTGAAAGATTTCTTGTAATTGCTTAAATGCTCTTTGAAATCCGAACTTGGAACGACTTCCCACGATTTGAACTGCCATGAAGCAAGGGACTCACGCAGGTTCGACAATGACTGCGCATAACAGCGGATGGGGCACAAAGGCCTGAGTAAAATTCAATTTATTTTTCCGCGAAAGTAACACATGAGGCTCGATTGAGGTTCAGCTGTACTGCCGTCTGTGCAGCGTATCTGATTGGTTGCCATTTTCGCGCCAAAATTCAAAACCCAAGCAACAACCAATCAAAGTAGTGTATGTCATCACCAAAGAATGTTAGGTCGAGTCTCTCGCAATTCTTCGCCTGTGAAGACTGTGCATGTATTAAAACTGAACCATCCCTCAATTTCATCTGACCGAATGTTCCTCCACTCTCCGCCGTTTGGTATTTTCTGTACAGAATAAAATGCAAAAATAAAACCTAAAACCAATTAAGTGAAAGTATTCCCATCGCAACTGGTTAACCACCAGAAATAGAGATAATGCAACAAACCAGCCCGTGCCAAATGTGGGAAAATGAAACCTTGTTCCCAGGGTTTCTCAAAGAGGTTGGGGAAAATGCGCATAAGCCAAGTTTGTGGTTGGTTTTGGTTTTGCTCCCGGTTTGTTAAGAGAATGATTGCTCTGATTGGTTATATCATCGGCATGATTACCCGAATTTTCACGCCAATTCAAAGAAGGAAGAAAAAAGTAGCTTACCTGGTTGATTCGGGTGTCCCGAACTAACAGTTTTGCTTGGGTTGGGATGGAAGGGTTTGGAACACACAAAATGTTTATTGATAGCAGCGTTCTTGCTGTTGTTACTTGAATTTGAATTAGGCGGGACTAGCACACTTCTGTTGTTGCACCTATGATGAAGAAATATATATTAAAAAGCACGACTGATATCTAATAACCCATTCACACCAAAGCTAAAACACGTTTGAAGGCTGTTTAGTTAAACATGGTTTAAAATAGTTTTCTTCATAGAAGTTGCTAACCGATTTTTGACGTCTTCAAATTTAGCACAATGAAAGCACAAGTAAGAGCACTATGTAAAATGTAGTGTTGCAGTTGGATGTTTCTGATTTTTATTTTGTTAAACCTGGTTTAATTAAACATGTTTTGTTGGTGTGAATGGGGTATAAGGCTATGTTTATACGGGACCGGTTCCAAAATGGATCTGGTCCGAAAATCGCAACCTTAGAATGACAGTTTTCCAAGGTAGAAAAACAGCTGGAAAATAATTTGCTATTTTCCCCGGCGAAAGATGAAATGCACAAATCTATTTGCCCTCACCATTCACTTTGTGCAAGTTCAAAAGAATTGGCGAACAGTTTACACAGAGCATTTTCTTCCCATTTTAATACGAACCTGATAACATTTCCGTCAGCTTGTTTAACAGGTCGATTGTCAAGTTTGGATTCATCTGGCTTCATCAATACTTCATCGCTACAGGATATAAGGGCCTCTTCAAATCCAAATGACTGATTCCATAACAGCGGGTCATCTAATGACGAGGATTAAAAACAGTTACAGGTTGTAAATGTTGGCAATTATAGCTTTTGCTTCTCATGACCTGTAGTCGAGTTTTGGACCCCATTCTGAGGGTCCCCTGTACCCCAAAAATATTTGGCCTTTTGCCCGCTCCTCCGACCCTTGGACATGTTGGAGAAAATTAATACCGACTGCAAGTTGTCGACATTTGTCTGAATAAAGTTGCATCCTGGCAAGTTAGACATTTCCCGGAGATCATCCAATGTTTGGGCACGAACGCACACTGCAACATTGATGAGATGCAAGTATGAATACGTAGCGAACCGCCGCCCCAGTGGAGTTACGAACAAAAAATCCAGCAGGTAAAGTCGAATGAACAGAACGCGCTCCCTTCGAGATTACTCCTCATTTAAGCCTGTTCACTAGCTGGGAAATGCTCATTCCTGTTTTGGTCAACAAAAACCAAGGTTTAAAATAATAATAACGAGACGTTTGCTTAAAAAATCATAATCTAGCCACTGAAGGTTTAATACAAAACAAACCACCTTCTGGGATAACACTGTAGTTCTCTTGTCGTGGAGTGTTTCCGTGTGTCCTATTCTGTATGGGCGTGGTCATTGCGCAGGTAGCATTTTTCTGGGCTGGCACCATAGCAGGGGTTGACGCTGCTAGGGGTACTCTAGCCGGTGGAGGAAAAGGTGATGTTCTGTTAGATATACTCCTTTCGCCAACTGGAGTTCTAAATTCGTTGGGCATTTTCGAATCTGTATTTAAGTCCTTCTGTTTTGACGTAACCATAGTTTTCATTTCTGAAGCCCGTCTTTCTGATGAATTGTTTTGAATGTTCTTGGAATTGGAAATAACTTGTTCTTGTCTTGTGTTACCTGAAAGAAAAAAACAAACAAATGATTGTATTTGGCATTGGACAGACACTAAAGCTAAAATTTAAAATGATCTTGAAATTTGTTTGGACAAGAAAACTACAAAATTACAGTATATTTTATCTACAAGTATCAGGTTACAAAATATGTAGTTCTGTTGAGAAAAAAATCTCCAGTGGTGTTGTTCTTAAGTTCTTCATCTACAGTATATTTGGTTGAAAGTGGGTATCCGGCATGTTAAACCATTATTTTGCGTCATCAATAAAGAACTTATAAAACTGTCACGAGTGGCCGACTGGAAATCAAAGTAGTAATTAACATGCCAGTTTACTTTGTATGGGGCTGCTTTCAGTGTTTTGATTGGCTGAGAAGGTTGGAAAACCAGCAGAAATATTAGGTCGGATAGTAGTCAATAACCAAATTGGACTGGTATTAACAGTGCATTTTGAAAGCAGTTTGGGCAAATAATACAACTCGATACTTCATTCAATAATTTCCAAGCTTACTCCCAGGAGCATTTTCATTTCTTGTCAGCTCAGTTTGTTGGTATTTCTTGGCTCTCTGCATCACAACTTGCCCCGGTCTCCTCATGTAGCTTACATCATACTGAATGTTTGCCTAAACAACAAGGATGCTAATGCTATAACAATTGTTATTCCAAACTAAGGGCCAGATCACATTGAGCCAGGTTGGCTCAGTTCACCAGGCTGGGTCAGTTTGCCGAGATCTTGGCATGTCTGTTAATGCAACAAAAATCAACTACACGATTACATGAAAACCAGGCCAGCCTGGGTAGCCAAGATCAAGGTATCGCGATGCCTAGCCTGACACTTCAGCCTACGCAATGCCAGGATCCCGTCTAACTGGGCTGAACATTTTCCATGAAATCACAATCACTGGGCCAGTGGTGCCAGCCCGGCAAAACAAGCCATCATCAAATTTCTATTCCAAACATATCCAGCCCAAAAACTCAATGGTCCTCCTAAATAGGACATAGAGGTAAAGTAACCCAGCTGCATAAGTGCAAAAACTTAACCACCGAATTGCCGGAAAAATGCGATCAAGGTCATAATTTTTGTGCTAAAATCATTCTTGCTAAAACCAGGCTGAAAGTCATCTCAGCAGACTGGGCTAACCGGGCTCATGCAATACCGGTCTAAAAGCCATCTCGCAAACTGAACCAACCTGGCTAACCAGCCAAGCCCGGCTCATGTAATCAGGCCCTGATATAAAAACAGGTAACAGCAAAATCTTGCTCTTAACATGAAACAGAAAGAAGTAGTCACATTACTCCTTTACTGGACAGACATGTGGGAGGCGCAGTGGCCTAATGGATCAGACGGTCCAGGTTCAAGCCCTGGCTGGGGCTCTACGTTGTGTTCTTGGACACTCTCACAGTGCCTCTCTCCACCCAGGTGTATAAATGGGTACTGGTGAAATAATGCTGGAGGTAACCCACATCCCATTCAGGGGATAACATACTCCTAGTCACTTCATTTTTTTTTAATCAATCAAGTTTATAATTATTTATACAACCAATTAGGTAATTTACAGTGATTGGAATTACAAATTAAAATACAATATTAGAATCATACAAATCGGGGTATTAAATTACAATGTAACGCATATGGCCTGACGGGGCACTAGGCTTGTATGTAGACTTTACCTTAACTTTACTGGACGGATATTATGAGAGGCATGGTGCACACTGGACTCCAAATTGAGCGGTCCAGGTTCGAGCCCTTGCTACTCTCATAGTGTCTCTCAACAGCCAGGTGTCAAGAGGCACCTGACAACCCTTAAAATAATCTTTTATAAGGTTGAGACAGCATGCACTGTAGCACTTACTGATTTGGGCTGCTTTGTAATGAACTTCAAGTAGTCTTTGTCACTGATGCAATTACCAAGTGACTCTCCAAAACTCCTGGAAAACAAGGAAATCTTGTAAGTTATCTTGACTAATATCTGACCAGAAGGACATTTGCTTTGCTGTTTTATACTAGACATGTCATCAGTCCAGGTGAATAAGTTTAGATAAGTTTTTAGGGATGAGTTGTGGCTCATTGAAATCTTGAGCAGATTTTTGCTGAGTGTACAATTTGTTGTTAATTAAATGTAGGTGATTTCCAAAGTCAATCTGTATAGTTCAGATGTCACTTTTTTCTTAAGGATAGACTTATTAGATATCTCAGATTTATTTGATTAAAACTGTTTTGCAGGAGTTTTTCAAGACATGCTTGATAGACTACGAGCAGTCCCTTTTTTCTTAGTCTGTCGACTACGAAGCAAAAAAATTGTCCGTGCAAAACCTGGGAGATGCACCCACGTGGCGAGGCACATAAAAGAGGGACTACCGCCTAAGCCACAGTGTTTGAATTATGCGTTGCTCTCACAACACAAAAATGTGATTGGCTAACGCTTCGAGCGTTGACAACACTCAAGTCTGTCCTTGCGTGTCATAAAAGCTTTGGAACCGCAACAGACACAAACGCTGAAAGCTCTTCTCGCGTGCCTCGCCATGTGGGCGCGTCTCCCAGGTTTCTTGCGGCCATTTTTTCGCATCGCGCTTGACGGACAAAGTAAAAAAGGGACTGCTCGTAGTCTACATGATTGATTACTTGAGAGCCCTTTTCAGTCCATCTGTCACAGCTTCTTTTCTTGCCTTTTCAAGTGACAAAGCTTTGGATTTCATTCCCTCTGAGACACCATAACCAATATCCTCATGAAAAACTCCATCCTGTGAAAATAGTCCAAAATTAGTAGTTTTTCTAATTTAGACCATCTATGTTTGAGTTACTCCTTCCTGGAACACTCTTTCAGGGGTGGATCCAGGATTTTTCTTTGGAGGGGGTGCACCACTAAGAAATTTTTTTGCCGAATACTAGTTATATTAGGACACTACAGGTCATCTTAGGGGGAGGGAGGGAGAGGAGGGTGTGCTCCCCCTTATTGCTTCCCCTAGCATCGTCCCTGCTCTTTGTATATTAAACTTGTACTTCCATCTCAGAGCTCACAATTTTACAAATGTCAATGTCACAACCTTCTTTTCCTGTTCATCTAGGGTTTAAATCCTGGGCCTACCAGAAAGAATTTAAAAAGGTTTAAGCCACACAAGGTAAGAAAATTCATCTTCCTCTTAGATCCTATAAAAATTGTTCAGTATGCTCCTCCTGAATGCTGTGGTCTTTGGTCAACCAAGGGATCCACATTTTCCTGGAAAGAGCCAGTGATGCATGCGTCACTGCTGAATTGAAATCCATCTGAAGCAACGCAAGACAATTCTTACAAACATGCAAATGGTGATAAATGTGTTAAGTACGGTATGTAGGTTAGGCAAGACATAACTTTGAAAAATTTGATGTTCTCAGATTATTCTCACCTTTAACTGGACTTTAACAAAAGCACTCACTCCAACATAATACTTGTTTGCCACCTGATCAACAAAGTCTTAAATGAAGAAAATAATGTCAGCCTTACAATCAACGAATGATAAACTAGCATATATCTCACTGGCAGATCTTAGGGAGGGGCCCAGAGGGCATGGCCCCCCCCCCCACTATATCTCAGTGGCAGATCTAGGGGAGGGGCCCAGGAAGCATGCCCCCCACTATATCTCAGTGGTGGATCTAGGGGAGAGGCCCAGGGGGCATGCCCCCCCACTATATCTCAGTGGCAGATCTAGGGGAGGGGCCCAGGAAGCATGCCCCCCCCACTATATCTCAGTGGTGGATCTAGGGGAGAGGCCCAGGGGGCATGCCCCCCCCCCCTCCCCACTATATCTCAGTGGTGGATCTAGAGGAGAGGCCCAGGGGGCATGCCCCCCCTCCTCACTATATTTCAGTGGTGCAGAGCTCTCAAGTCTCACGTATTGAGCGTGAGACTCACGCAAACGAGTTCAATCTTACGCTCTCACGCTGAAAGTATTATTTCTCACGCATTTAAGATTCCTTGCTGCTTTAGTGAAGTTCCTTCATAAACTATCTTTCACGATATAATTTAGTCCTCGTTTGCCTTTTACTCACTTAGAATTGTTGTTCAGAGCCAGCGTTTCTCCGGTCAGTGGGTTTAATGACTATTGCACATGTTCACATATACATAAATTTGACTTCTGGATAAGACAGAAATGTTGAGAAAGAGTTGATATTGATCTGATGTAGTGATCAGAAGTTGACACCATGTAGAACAAGCGTTATGACATGTTTGTAAGTGAAACAAATTGTTTGACTTCTGGATACATGTAAGTCAGAATGTTAATACAGAGTTGATATTGGTCCAATAAAAAGAAAATTCTGGGATCCAAACAGTTGCTTATAAAGCATCACATTTCTGCTCAGAATGAAGGAAAACACGTCTTAGCTACTTCAATTTTTCAAAATTTCCTGCGGGAGCATGCCCCCAGACCCCCCTAGATGGGTGACGGCTTCCGCGTCACAAACTACGGCTACGCCGTAGAAAATCTCACTCTTTCCCAACAAATCAACTTGAGAGCTCTGGTGGTGGATCTAGAGGAGAGGCCCAGGGGGCATGCCCCTCCCCAACTCCAGAACATTTTTCAGGCCCCACCTGGCCTTTGAAAGAAGTCCGGATCCGCCACTGTATCTCGGTGTATTTTTATTTTCGTATAATTTTGTTTATTATGATTGATGTTAAAGACAGATAGGATACCACTTTCTCACCTATATTTTGATGGGTTACAGAATGTGACCATCCATTGAAACCAAAAGTTTCATTTGCCAAATTGACAAGTTTCCATCCCTCTACATAAGCAAGCTGAGAAAACAATGGAAACAAGAGTCACGCCTGATCAGATGTTCTGCAATCTACTAGCTGCAGCAAGAGTTCTTCCAAAGGTCTAAATAATTTTGATATTTGAATTGAGCATGCAAGATCTAAATGAAAATCTTCAACCTTACCTTTTGACCACCTGCCCCAGCTCTTTGGCTAATGTACTCAGGACCAAGCTTTTGATTTAAGGCAGTTTGAATTGCTTCATGTTCCTCAGGAGTAAAATTAGCCTGGAAAAGATAAACAACTTGCAAACTTGAAACTCTTTTGGAAACTTTCCGAGCCGATCTCAAATCTTTCAGAGAAACTTACGCTTCCAAATGAAACTCCAGGTGTTCTATCAGTGCTACACATTGTTTGCGAAGACTCTCCAGTTAATTCAAACCATTGATTGGTAATTTTCCTTCGTTCAAAGTGCGTTTTTTAGCCGGAGCTGGAAGGAAAATTGTTTGAAATTGTCAACATAAATTTCTCGACCAATCAAAATGAAGGGAATGCAAAGACTTGTGGGATTGTCAGCGACACACAGCACGACAAACCAATGAAATCAAGACTTTTCATCCGGGCTATTTTACAGGAAAATGGCGTACAATTCGAAGAAGTGGTACTCTTTTCGCATTTTGTGAAAAGAATTTCTGCAAGAAATCTAAAGAGATTTTGGCTGTCGTGGACAAAAGTGTGTTCCCTGGTGTAAATTTTATCTGTATAACACACAGTTAGCTAAATATAGGAATTGCGTATCGCATTGTCAGGCAAAGAAGTTTTCAAGTGCAAGAGTGCATAATAGACCTTAATCCGCGTAGAATCTCTGATGGCGAAAAGCGAAGAAGATTCTTCAGGTAAGCTAAGCAACGCCTATTAAATGGTGGTAAGATTATTCCGTTACTAAGATCAGTCGAGCGAGCAGTCGAGAAAAAAATTCTACATGTACTTTTTTGATATTTACATGGGAAGATTAATCCCAAGATCTTTACAAACTTTCGATCAGTGATAGCCCTTATTGCACCTTTCAATATAACACGAGAGCTCTAAAGTTCAAAATCTAACTATCGATAATTTATTTACGGTTCCAAAAAACGTCTTCAAAGAAAGTATTATTTGACTTTTCTACGTGTACATGTTGTGTGCAAATTATGCTAAAACCATGGTATGTCAACTACCTTTGGGGTTCCTCCAGGTAAACAATTGCCCCATAGGGGTTGGGCCAGGGTAGACAGTTGCCCCATTTATAAGAATTCTATTTCAAACCATCAATTGTCCCAAGCCTGTTTTTCACTAGCAACAGAGTTGGTGTTGGTGTCATAAGCAGAGTCGCAAGCATTATACACCTTATTCCAAAATGGCCGCTGATTGATGCACATACAAATTGGCCCTTGTTGTCTCGTTCAAGATAAAATATTCTTTTGATTTTTTAGCTTAAAATGGAGGCAACAAGGGCTAATTTTAACACCAACAAAAGAATATTGAGATGGTAGCCATTTTGGAATAAGGTCTATAATCTAGTAAAAATCAAATCAGCCGATTGAGTCGTAAGCAGAGTTCTGATTCTGCTTGTGACTCCGTCGCTTACAATCTAGTGAAAACCAGATTGTTGGAGTCACAAGCAGAAAGAAAGTACTCGGAGTGCCTGAAACCAGCAATGTGATTGGTTTATTCTTCAGCTTCTGCTTGCGCCCCCGACAATCTAGTTTTCACTACATGTAGACCATAAGCGACGGAATCATAAGCGGAATTGAAAGAAAATGGAAATGTTCTGATTCTACCAACTCTGATTCCATCATGTTTATGACTCCACATACGACTCTGATTTTTATTTTCACTAGGTCATAAGCATTCTTACAACTCCAACTCCGACTCCGTCACTAGTGGAAACCAGGCTTTATGCCGAGGGAGTCCAGGGAGGGATGGGCATCCCTTGGGGCTGTGCAAGGGAAGGCAATTACACTGCATGTATTGAATGATTTCTACAAGTTGACCTATTGCAATTTGTTTTGGATCAACCAGTTCTAGCAGTGTTTGATGTATTCATTTCTTTGTCGTTATCAATACACATTAAACTTTTAAGCACTGAATGCCACAGGATGGTTAGTTTTACTTGTAACTTTTGTTCCTGCTTCTTCATCTAGGTGTTAGAAGTGCCAGAGTTAGACTAGATGTGCTGCTGAAAGATCTTACAAAGAAAACAGAAGAAAGGTGACCTTTTGTTTGTTCTACCACCAACCACATCTAGCTGGCCTGAGTGATCAGGTCGTTAACCAGTGAAACAGCTCTGTTTTGTCTCTGTTACTTTCTGCATGTCCCATCTTTAGAATGGATGGGACTTCAAAGCAACTGCTAGACTTTCAATAATGTTTTTAGTTTTTTATTAGTTCTAATTCCATATATTCTTTTTTATATCTTTACAGCAGTGAAGACGAGACTAGTTCTGCGGCAGGAAGGTGAGATGGACTGAATGGTATCGCAAGAGCTGTTTTTCGTTTCATTGACTTTTCTTTCAATTTCTTAGTTTTGACATCAAACCTACCTATCGATACCTAATGTATGTATTTTTTCTCAAATGGTAGATTCAGATCATTCTCACTTGAGTTCATTTGCTTTTTTGCAGCTCAGTTTCATTTCAGATGCCACCACCATCAACTCCAACTAAAAGGTCAGAAGTGTATCTCTTTTGCAAACAGTATATTTTTACATTGACACAAAGAGGTTATAGTAAAAAGTAAAGTCTATGTCAGATCAACCTGGTAGAACTTTTCCCTGTTTCCTTTGCATGAAGCAAGTAGGAGTATTTGTACCCACAGCATTGAATTCGCTGTTACCCGTTTATATACGTTCGTGCAAAGGAAACAGGGATATGCTTCGGCAGTACATGGGCTTTTTGTTCTGTGACAGACTTTACATTTTACTATGAGAGCCAAGTATCTTGCTCAAGAACACAGTGCAGTAATTCTGGCCAGGGCTCGAACCTGGACCACTCAATCCAGGTAGTCAAACTGGAAGTAATGTAGCAAATATTATGTTTAAAGTGCACCTAACCTCAACCAATTTGAAATGCATTGCACCTTTTCGGAAATTCTGACTATTTATAGCATTCAAAAGTTACGATAAACTGTGCATCATTTGTTCCACGACCGAGTCAGAAGGGGCGTGCATGTTTACAAAGATTTGATGTGATGCAAATCATTTTGTGACGTCAAATCAGGAATAGACCCACACCCCTTCTGACTCGGTCGTGGAACAAATAATCCACAGGTTTTCATAATGTTTGAATGCTATAAATAGTCAGAATTTGGTAAAAAGGAGAAACGAAAGGTGCAATGTGTTTCAAACTGGTGCAAAGGTATATTTTAGCAAAAAAAATATTTTGGGGTTAGGTGCAGTTTAACAGTTCCATGAGTGGAAGGTAATTTAATGTATTAAGAATTTCCACTTCCCTCTCTCATGGATGTCACTGAGGGCCGGGGGCCGGGAATTCCCCCGGCTACTATTAGTTTGAGCCCCGGCTACTTTGAAACAAAACCAAAATACTGGAAAGTGAAAAATACATCAAACAAACAGCTACTTTTTTACTTCCCTGCCTACTTGAAAAATTAATGACAGTCCTGTAGTCTGTACTATTTTTTCTCTCCTTCCCTTCCCTCCCCTATTGTCCCTCTCCTCTCCATTTCTCTAGTCCCCTCCCCTCTTCTCAGTTTGATTTTTACAACTCTTTCCTGTCCCCCATTAACAAATTTTTACATCAGGAGTACCTCGCACAGTAAGGTCTTGAACAGCTCTGTAAGTTTGTGGAAATTATGGAATTCATTAAGATCTTCAGAAAGTACATGATGGAGAATGCCCAATTGCCAAAAATCAGCATCTTATTTCAACTTAAACGTTTAGAACAGAGTCAAAATTACAAGGATTTGTATGGAGTTACTGAAGCATGAAAGGGCCAATATCTCACCCCCAAATTGAAATGAGATGCTGATGTTTGGCAAGTAGGCATTCTTCATCATGTGCTTTCAGAATATCTCGGTAAACCCCATAATTTCATAAATTTAGTTTTTGTGACATCTTCACTTTACCACTCTATTGATTTTCTTTTTCTTCACATGCCACCCTTGCTTGATACAAAGGAGTGCCTCAGGTACGCATATCATCCATATTCTAATTACTATAAATTGAGCACAGTCAAGCACAGTCGGTCTGTATGAGAGAATCTTGACCAAGGTCATACTCACAACCGAGATCAAGATTCTCCCACACAGACTGGCTATACTTGATTATAAGATGTTTATTATATGGCCAAATAAGAAGAGTAAATTCAGTTAATGCCATGTAACTGGTTCATACTTGTTGGCATTTTGCTTGCAAACAGCGATGAGCTTAAACTAGTAAATTTGCTAAAGTTTTCCTAAAGCTTGTCTCTTCCATTCAGAAATATTGAAAATATTGATTAATACTTAATATTGATTAATACTTAAGTTTGTAAATTAAATTTAGTACTTTAGGTTGTAAATTCTTGCCTCAAAACACAACCAGTCCAGATGCCAGTATAGATGGGAAAATATAGACTGCGATCAATATCAATATTTTAGCTAATCAAATGTGTGAATTTAGAAGTTCCCAGTCCTTGTGGGACACAGCCAAATAATAAATGAAATAGTCATTAGGTGCTCTCTATTTCAGTATTGTATTACATTTCCATGATTTCTAGATTATGCTTAATTCATGTACATTGTGAATCCCTTCCCCTGAATATTACTAACAGAAGTTCCAAAGCGAAACAAACTAGAGCTTAAAACTGTCTCATTGGTTTTGATACTGGTATTTCAGGCTTGCTTCCTTTAAGAAAAGCTAAGGCTATCAAGGTATTTTAAAAATCCCAGTTATGTAATACTATGTTATGTGAATAAGTTGGTAACTTCCTTCGTGATCACTTCTTTCAACATATTTTTACTGTTTTCTCATGTAGGAAAAACCCCTAGGAAAAGGCGCAAAAAAGATATAGGATACGATGGTCAGTAAGGAATGTGTGATAAAAAGTGTGCTAAGTGACTAAATGTTGTTGTAAGGATGCCTACAATAATGAAGACTGTATGGTAATTAAATTTGTTTCTCCACAGATGGAGACGTCAGCAGTCAAAATCGTAAGTACCTGCCATCAAGTGTTAAAATTCCCGTAAAATTTATTTGTGTCATCCATTTTGTGTTACATTGTACTTTATACACCAGTAGTTAGCCCAATTATGGACACATTGACACACGAGCTGATGATGTTATAGTTTGTTTCTTTGTTACATTGATCCCATGTTGTGTCTGTTCTGTAATACATAATAGATCACAGAAGACATCAAACTTGGTAAGAACATCTGTGACACACTTGGCTATCTCCTGTGCCACGTTTTTGTTCTTACCACATTTTGACGTCATCAGTGATTTGTCGCTGAACAGATGCACAACAACGTGGAATCTATTTGTTAAGTGTATAATGACCCAATACTGTAGGCATTATGA
This sequence comes from Blastomussa wellsi, assembly GCA_947652115.1. Classification (NCBI taxonomy): domain Eukaryota; kingdom Metazoa; phylum Cnidaria; class Anthozoa; order Scleractinia; family Plerogyridae; genus Blastomussa; species Blastomussa wellsi. The sequence continues at coordinate 5,616,779 of OX393568.1, read as the reverse complement.
TTGGCTAATGCCTATCATCTATTAGATCTATAGATGAGGTCACTGCATGGTGTGACACAGTTCGTAATCCAAGTTAGTCTTGTTGGCAAAATCTGGGGCCCAAACAATACACCTTATTCCAAAATGGCTACCATCTTAATATTCTTTTGTTGGTATTCAATCAGCCCTTCTTGCCTGTTTTTGAGTTCAGAAATCAAAACAATACCGGTATTTTATCTCGAACAAGGCAACAAGGGCCAACTTCTGTGTGCATATATCAGCGGCCATTTTGGAATAAGGTGTATGGAAAAACAAACCTCCAAATCTGAGGGTTGAGAAGATCTGGGTACAAGATTAGTCATTCACCTTGAGAGTCTAACTCTAACTCGGCTAAGCAAACTTGGAGTATTGAAAGTGATGGTCTCATTTTCCACCAAATAATCGGTTTAGCAGTTCTTTGTGATAAACTGAAAACTTTATTGTGAAGCGAAAACAACTCCAGCTCACCAGTAGCAGCCTATAGCACTGCTGTAGCTTTAGACCTGAACAAACTTCAGACTCCTCTACCTGTCCTTCTAAGCATGATCTTCCCTTTACTCTAATTTTACTCCTTTTGTTTTTATTTTTTGGTAAACGGACATTTCTTCTTTACAGCAAGGTAAGTCAACTTAGATGTCAGTACAATTACCAGTATGCATCACGTTTATTGTGCTGTGAAGTAGAAGTGAAAGTAAATATATTTCTATCTTTTCTTCCTTTAAAGTGCACCTAACACCAAAATATTTTTTTCACTAAAATATACCTTACCTTTTCACCTTTCGTTTCTCCTTTTCATCAAATTCTGGCTATTTATAGCATTTAAAAGTTACGAAAAACTGTTCATCATTTGTTCCGCAACCAAGTCAGAAGGGGGCGTGGGTCTATTCTTGATTTGACATCACAAATTCATTTGCATGCATGTTTACAAAGACTTGATGCGATGCAAATCAATTTGTGACGTCAAATCAAGAATAGACCCATGCCCCTTCTGACTCGGTCGTGGAACAAATGATGAACAGTTTTCCTAATGCTATAAATAGCCAGAATTTGGTGAAAAAGAGAAACGAAAGGTGCAATGCATTTCGAACTAGTACAAAGGTGTATTTCAGCAAAAAAAATATTCTGGTGTTAGGTGCACTATAAGACAGATTTTGACTGTCCAAAAGATTATTGATTACCTCCCTGCTCCTCCCAAGAAAGCTCCTAGTCCTAAAAAATACCAGTATCCTTTACGAAGGTGCTATTTATTCAACATATTCCAGTATTTTTTATATTCCATCTTTGGATGTTTTATTTTCTTTTAGCTTTGTTATGAAGTTGTTTGATCGCAGTGTGGATTTTGCCCAGTTTAATGAAAATACACCACTGTATGCTCTAGCGAGAGCTTGGATGCAGAATAAGCCATATGGAACAAAGTCGTCTGATTCACAAGAAGGAGCCCAAGACAGCGACTCGCCATCAAGCAGCCAGGAGAGTGGCATGTCTTCTACAATTCACAGTGTTAGTACACACATATAACCTTTGCACAAATCATTAATCCATGTGTATTCAAAGGGGACAGACCACAATCTCAAGGTTGGCCCAGGCTGTAAAAATATCTAATTGCCATAACCATCCATCAGCTCCATTACCGGTAAATCCTATGGCAATTGCCGAACGTTTCAAGTGGAGCCACCCATGATGTGAGCACAGTTACTGACAAAACTTTTTCAATTCTCATAGTTGTTCATAACAATCTGCCGTGATCAATAACTTTTCCTTCCCCTTCTAAAGAGCACCCTTCATCTAACTAGTGCCTTCTAACAAACCTGTTCTGTTAATTAGGTCTCTACAGCTCATGAAAATTATCAGAGTGAGGGGTCTTAGTAAACTTAACTAGCATAGTTTTATTGATTGAAGTATAGTCAAAGCTTTGCAGGACAAGAGTCCATCCACCACTTCCTGTTATCACAAAATAATGGAATAAATTGTGGTACCTAATGGTCAAGTTATTGCAAGTTGTACATGTACACTGCTTAAAGGGACACTGTCACGCAAGATTATAGACATTTTGTATTCTAATTTCGATATTATTGTGCCAAATGCCACCAAATACACAAATAAATTTGATAAAAAGATTCCACAGAACAAGATAGAACAGGTATTTTGGGGAAGTAGTACAGGATTGCAAGGATGGAAGTGGATTGAAATTCATCAAAATTGATTCTGGGCAGGATGTCCAGAAATCAAAGCTAAAATTCTGGTGAGATTTTGAATCTTTTAATAGTTATTTTTTCTTCTTGGTTGATATTTCTTTGCTTTCACCACTTTTAGCATTTCACCTTTTATTGCAAGACAATAAAGCATGATTACAGCAAGCTGAAGGCCACAATTATTAAAATATGATATACCAGGCGTGACAGTGTTCCTTTAATATTAAATTTATTTTTTCAAATGCCATATTTTTTTCCAGAATGGTGAGGGTGATCCGAAATATGTGTACAGGTAAATGGATGTACCTTTGAAGGGATAGTTTCATGGTTTGGCACATGTGTAAGCCTAATCAACTCTATTGTCTATGAACCAAATGCTTTCGAGTTGTGAACTTGTGCCTGTGTCCAGAATAAATTTAATGGGCCAGACAGTAAATTTGATGTTCAACACTGACTTTCACATTTTCTCTGAAATCCGTTAACATTTCCAAAAAATGTTGCATCATTATTCCAGGATGCACTCATGATAGTCTGTACATACATTCATAAGTGCATAAACTTTTTTGAACTTGCGTTTTATGGCAAAGCTGTGAAACTGTCCCTTTAAAGGCCATTTCCAGTCCGTACTACGCAATCTCCGCCTGCATTGTTTATCAAGTCTCACACGATAGAATGTAAACAAGTGAAAATCAAATTTAAGGGGGAAAACTCACCTTCTTCTTCATTATTAACATCCGATATAATTGCAAAACAATAATAAAGAGTAGACGAAACTCAACGTAATTTCAAACCGGCATTTCAGCTCATCAAAAACTCCTAAACGAAACGACCGGTAATGGCGGACTCAAAAACTTCATGTACGCAGTTACCGAAGTGTAACGTATCAACGAATTAAAAACAGAAATGTAAATAAATCCCAAGACTGTGCAGTACGGACTGGAAATGGCCTTTAAATTCATTGAGATTTTTCTATAAATTAATTTCCAAATTCCTTTTAGTTGAAAAAAATCCATATAAAACCAGAATTCTAGGTCATGAGAATAAAGCTTCCAATCATTACTGATTGTAAAGGGAATTTGTATGTTCAATTTAGTTTCTTCGATACTCTTCGGGACTACATTGCAAATCCTGGCAGTCTTGAAATCTCCAATTGCACCAGATACTTCCCATATATATATAGCAGGATGAATCAACAATTAACTACTGTCTTGAGTGTTACTCAGTAACAGATCAGATTAATTCCCCCAGAACAATAAGAAATAATTTTTAATCCCTTTTGGTTAAGCTTTCCAGATTCAGTTAAAACATTTGAAGACCATGACATGAACAGCACTCACCCAAAAGGACCAGTTTCTCTTGACATCCATTATGTAAGTACCGGTAGAGGAGTTTAAAAGTATTGAGAAGCTTCGGACCATATGTGCCCTTCAAAAGTTGCTTGTTGCTATTTTTTACAAATAGAAAAGCTTTTCAATTGGCAGTGATACATTTTGTTCTCTTAGTCATGAACAATTTTGTCAGAAATGAAAAATTTTGGTTGGCCATTGTCCAATGACCAGCTGTTCTTTGCAGTCAAAAAGACAGCACTGTGGCTGGCATAATAGCCTAATGTTTCGCTTATTCTACCTTGGATTGAGCAGTCTGGCTTCAAGCTCTGGCCAGGGTATTCTCATGGTATTATATTCGTAAGCAAGACAGTTGATTTTCACAGTACTTTTCTCCCCCAAGGAGTATAAGTATTAGGGAATCTTGACATAATGCTATTGGTAACCTGTAATGAACTATCATCCTGTATGGGGAAGTAAGAATACTTTTAGTCTCTGTGCTGTAGAAAATGTAAATGTACCGTTCAGGTATGTAACATGGAAGAGTTCTTCAGGAGGCTGCTTGTTAGGAAGTGTACATGCCTGGAGATCAAAATTGAATTTTGACTGTTGGTTTTTTATGGAGAGAGGAAAAACAGAGAACTCCAAGAAAAACCCTCATGCAAGGACGAGAACCAACAACAAACTCAACCCACCTATGACGCCAAGTCGCAGAATCAAAACTCGGAATACATTGGTAGGAGGCAAGCGCTCTCACCACTGTGCTATCCCTGCTGAATCCCTACAGACACCAGGATAGTTATGGGCCATTTGGCTTCCTTGCAGAATGCACATTATCTTTGACATAAATGTTTCTAGATGTATGTATTCTAGAACATTTATGTACCATTTTCTTTGTTAGGATCTTGATAAGGCTCCATCCATGAGTGACCTCAAAAGAAATCATATTGACAGATGGAAGAAAGTCAAGACAGAGTACGTAATAAGATGAAAGTACTTGATGGACCATAGATTTATAACAAATTCTGTGGAAAAAAACAGTAAATTTACTGCAAGAAAATTGAGAAATTTCATTTAAATGGAGAGTTTAAGCAGGCAATCACAAAATTTGGTTGTTAAACATGAAAGAAACTCAAGGTAAATGAATGAAGAAGTGTTCTCAAGCCAAATTACCCACTTGAATTGTCAGAGCCCAGTTCCTCCTCCCCCCACCCTATGGGAAGTTCATGACCTTTTCAGGTACCAGCTGGACACTCTAACTGTTGTATCTGAGCCATGGGAGATTAGTCTTGTGGTGAGCAAGGTGGTAAACTTGGATTTTGTGTGTGAAGCAAGTTCTTGCAGCTGTCATAACTGCTATTTGGATACTTTGAAATGAACGAAGAAGTGTCTTAAGTCAAATGAAATTACTCGGAAAATAAAATTTCTCCTGTTGGCTATTTGGTATTTTTTATAAGTATTACAGTGCGACCCAACAAACTTTTTTGACTAGTTATCCAATCAGAGAGTGCGAATTTGAGTTGTCCCGCCTCCTTGTTAAAAGCGCGACAGGTTTCATGACAACAGCTTTGAAGATTGCAAGGAAGCAGGACAGCTCAAACAAATTCGCGCTTTCTGATTGGCTAATTATAACTTGTCAAAAAAGTTTGTTGGGTGGCCACACTAAGGCGTGTCGCGCCGTAAATATTCTGTTTTGTATTCTTCTTTTGCAGCTGGAGACATCAGTCTTTCCAGAAACAAGGTCGCTATGCTCCAAGTATAAAAAAGATACGAGAACTATTTGAGCATCAATAGCATGTTGCATGATGAGAGCTTAATCCTGTAGTGTACAATGTACATATTGCTCTATAAGTTTAGTGTTGTCCAGTATTTTTGAATCATTCAATCCAATAGCCCCAAGGTGAAAACTGCAGCAAAAGTTTTGGGTAGTCAAAAGTTCAAGGGGTATACCGATAGCTTGGGCAAGCACTGTATTTTTTCAGTCAAACTCTAGACCCTACATGAACATTGTATTAAATTCCAGGTCTGCTAGGTCAAGTTTTAAATTAACACCGCCTGGCATCCAATAAAGATATCAGATTCTATTTGAGTGAACTCAAAGTTTATGTTCATGTAAATTTTAATGTAAATGGTTCCTATCCATCAGTGGGTATTCTAACAACTACAGCAAGAAGTTTTATTTACATTTAACACAGATAAAAAGTAAAGCTTACACAGCTTATGGACTCAGGTTGAACTGGCTATTTTTGAGCATTACTTTTTATGTAGTATCGTTCGGACCACAGGCCCGCAACTGTTTTGCAAATAGCTACAGCTATGCAGCAAATTATGCACACATTGCATGCCTATAATTTTAGGCACTTTTATGACAGTGCAGTTAGGTGTACAGGGGTTTCAAAATGTTTTTAAGTAGGTGTCATCGACTGGAAGAGCAGGCGGCTGTTATAAGCTTTTTGGTCACAAGCTGATCGCTATGACCAGAGTAGCCGGTGGCATAATAGTCAAGTAGCCGGTAGAACTCCGGCAGTCGCCGCCTTGATTTGAAACCCCTGGGTGCATGCAGTAAAAGGTGTTTGTACTATTTATTCATTTCTTGAAAACAAGGGCCCTGGTGGGATAAAGTAAAAAACAAGGCAAACTTCAAGGAAAGTGATAAACAGAACCATTTAGAAACTGGCCATTTTGGCAATAATGTAGTATTGTGATGGTTTAGTGGAGTCCGCTGCTAATCCCCTAACACACTATGGTGTTAACTTTAATAGTCGGATATCCTTGTGAAGGGACTAAGGGATGTGGAGCACTTGACCATGTGCAGTTTGTAAAACACGGAATAAATCTACATTACTTATGTTCCAGTATACACATCAAAAAGATATATTTTTGTTTCAGAAAATCCTCTGCTTTCCTTGTGGTAGTATCTTTATATAACAAATGCAATTCTCTTGACATAGGTGCAGATTGCACTATGTTACATAGTGAGATCTTGTTCCCAGAGATTGCATCCCGGCCAGCAGTTGGGAATGATTGATGGTAACATCACATGCTGTTGTATACGTAAGAATACAAATAAAGGAATGGATAAAAACAAAAATGCAGCTTTCTACCCTAGTAATGTAGTTGCCAATTCCAACCCTCCCAATTTGATTGGGAGTCTTCCGATTTGATGTAATGCCTCCTGCTTCCCCGATTTTTATCAAATTCTCCCAATTTATCATAAAATTCTGAAAACAAGGGAAAAACTGCAAAGCTTTAGTATTTCTTGCAATATGAGTGTAAAACAATACATACACTACATACCTTATACATGCCTTACAGAATAACTCGGAAATGATGTCAAAATGAGGGATTCCAGGGTTGGAATCTCTGCCTTGTGTATGTGATGATTCTCTTGGAGATGGAAAATTTAAATACATTATATACATTGTATAGGTTATCACAGTGGCAGACCTAGGGGAGGGGCCCCTGTTTGGTAATGGTCCACATATTCAGTGTTGCACATGACTCACAACCTAAATTTTTCAAACTGCCCCCCCCCCCCCCCCCACCTTACCTCAACGTCTGGATCTGCCACAGTATTATTCCATGTCATTTTGCTGCAATTGACAGCAAAAGGTCTGTTCAATTTAAAAGAGGTTCTTATTTCATACATTTCTTTCAAAACTTAGAATTCATAACTGAATTAAAATAAACTCTCCTAAAACTCCTAGTGACCATTTAGACATGATTGTATTATAAACAACTAACAGTACCAATATCCTTCCAACAAAACCTTTTTTTAAGAAAATAGGAACCTAAACTTGTATAATTTTAGTAACCCAAACTGAACTAAAATCCCAGTAAAAACCATTTATTTTACATGAACCTGTTTAGACTAACTTGGAAAAATTGAGGTTCTAATACATGTGGATTTTTACTGTACACAAAACGTTAGAAAATGACTTTAGATGATTGTCTGATTCCCTTGCCCAACTTATCTTTGTTGTGCAACTAAAAGGGCTCAAACTGATTCTCAACATTAGCTCAGGATTTGTTAGTACGTCTGAGACAAAATTATGCTTGTGGATATATTTCAGTTCAAATATCAATGAAATGAAGGAAATGTTAAAATCTTGTATTTCCTTTTGGTTGATTTTTTGTGACCAAATAGGCATATGTGAAAAGAAGTTAGAATGGTAAGAGAAAATAACCTTGTACAGTGGGAGTGTGTTAAGTCCGGGTAGGATAAGAGCATTTCAGATCATACATGTTTAATTTTTGTTATTACAAATAACAATATCAGAATGACCTCGAGCAAAATATGTTGTAGTCCCAATTATTGAAATATGACCCCTGTTATTCATTTTATTTATTTATTTATTTGCTCTTCGAAAGCATTTATTTAATTCTCCCTAAAGATTGTGTCAAAGATCAGTGTATGGAGTTTTACACTGTAATGCTATAGTCATCTAAATTATAGAAAATTGCAGGGACATGGTCAAAACATGAAATTATGAGACTAGGGTGACTTTTTACATGCAAATATCTTAAACTGAAATCAGTCAACTTTGCAGGCTTTAAAAGAAGCAAATTTTTGTAATTTTCATTTTCAAGCATTCAGCATTTTAAAAAAATCGACCAGGCAATAGAAGGTAGCAGCCAATTTTGTATCAAGTCTTTGTTACTAAGTAACTCAACTTGGTTTTAAAAAAATTTTACTGAAAAAAATATTCAAACTTATTAGATAGCACACCTTGGATGATACTTTCACAGTGCAAACAATATTGCTGAAATAAATTTAAATAAAATGTAACCAACTTCTCTGCTTACTTTTTGTTCAATAGGAGTGTTGTTTAAACCATATACTCTGCAGGGGGACAAGGGGGTGCCTACAAGAATAAGGAGCAGGAGGGAAACAGGACTTGAGTCAAGAGAGTGGGAAATGGGATTCCCAAGGTGCCCCCCCCCCCAGCTTGATTGCTGGGGGAGGGGAGGGGTGTTATTTAACAATTGGACCCGCAGCCCGCAATGGCTACATAACAATTATTCCATGAGCCCGCGTTGGATATGAAGTGATAAAATAACCAGCGAGCGCGTAGCGCGAGTTGGTTATAATCACTTCATATCCAACAAGGGCGAATGGAATAATTGTTTTAGTAAATTCTCAAACCGGGTTTTGCCGCCGATTTTTATTTCCACAATTTTACAAAGTGTAAAATAAAAACTTGGCGCACTATTTTCCAAAGGACGTAAAACTCCGACTATTGGCTCATAGTCGGAGTTTTTTAGCCAATCAAAAAGCTAGAAATGCAATAGTCGGAGCTGAGAATATACTAAAGGTCAATAGCCCATGAGGCGAAGCCGAATGGCCTAATTGAGGGTCTAATTGTTCTAATGAAGGGTCTAATTGTTTTAGTATCACCCAACTAGTCGGACAGAAAAGGCAATAATAAAGTTAGCAAATGCAAGTTGAAGAAATATTTATTTGGGGATAAAAGAAAAGCGCCACGCTCGATTGCAACTCGAGGACTATCCAACTAGTGGTCTATTATCAATGCTGCGTTCTGATTGGTTGAGCAACTACAGGCTATGTGTTATAGCCCACTAGCAGCGAAAGCGCCGACTTTGAAAACCAAATCAATGGTGGCTGAATTGCGTTTTGCTGAAGTTTCGGACGAGTATGTGAGCTCATTATTAGATAAATCTATACTTTCTATGCTTTCCTCATGGCCTCTGAGTCAATAGCCCACGAGGCCTTCGGCCTCATGGGCTATTGACTCAGAGCCCAATCGGGCTCGAGGAATAATTGTTCCAATATTTTGCTTGCGGGAATACATTTTGGCGGTCAATTGTTTTTGCTGATCAACTGCTTGTAAATAGCTCAAATAGAAATTCACATCCTTATTCAATTTTTATCACTGACTTTTATTAGATAGTTTAAAAGAAATTATACCTCGAAAATGATCTCTTTTTTTTCAAAGTATATCCCGTTTTCTCGTTTCTCAGTTTTATGAAACATCAGGTGGTCTAACCCACCCCGAGAGGGTACCAACTCCTTGGAGGGGTGGGGAGATATTGGTCTACGTCATAAGGGAGGGGAAATGATAAACCCTCCTTATAAATAGAAGCCTTACCACGGTCTGCAGTTGTCAGGGAGGAAATATATCAAAGACGTAATCGATGGCTGAAACAGAAAAGCAACCGATTGAGGTATGTAGCAAATTAAATCATTCCTTTGGTCAGCAAACATCAATATGGAAGCTTGTTCGCGCCAAATGGCGACCACTTGGACCCCACTTTAACGAACGTGTTGGAAGCTAATAAGTTGCTGTCTAAAATTTGGCGCAAAACACGCTTAATATAACGCTTTAACGTTATATTACGTTTTAACGTTTAACGTTTGGCAATTTCGTAATTGCCTTGTTCTGTTTCAAGAGTGATTCGGTTTCCCTCAAAAAGTCTAATTCCTTTAAATTTCACCCACCTGGCTTCGTCGCTTGTTGAAAATGAAACTAAAGCTGCTTTGCAAGTGACTTACGTACTTCCGTTGCCTAATATGATATTGTTTAAAACATGATTTAACTCGTTGCTCTTCTTTCTTAGAACTCCTGTACAATATTTAATTGACTCAAAGAAGATCCCAGTTCAATTCGTTTGATGCTCAGCTGACATGCACGAGTTGACATCATCAGTTCGACCTGCCATTGCATGCCGTCATTAAACCTTGTGTTGTATTTGACTTAGCTATGAATTAACAGATACAATTATAATCTTTTTCATTACAACAATTAGTAGAATTGTTTGAGTGAAGTTACCTGCTTGTCCAGTCCAAAGGAAATTTATCTAATCTGGAACACAAGATGAGATCAGACAATAAATGGGAGTTGTAAATAAGAACACAAACTGTCACCTGTTTGACCACCAATGTTAATCTAGCTCACATTTGACTGCCTGGCATCTTTGACAGTTTAAAGAAAACTCTCACCCACTGTTGTGGCATTTATTTCAAATTTAAAACAAGACCACGCACAAATACTAATCTTGGCTATCCGGACAAGCCCTGTCATAGCCATTTATGTGCTAAAAAGATAGCCCGCTTAGAAGGGTGCACCAGGCAAGAAGACATGGTGCCCCTGCTAGTTGTGTTTCCCTGCGTCGTATGTAAACACGTCAACAGGTTTTGTAAAGAAATGTATGAAACGTTGGCTCACCGAGGGTAGGTCGGTTAGGCATGCAACCCACCAGGGTACTCTCCCTCCATGTAAACAGGCCCTAACTCCATGCGTCTCATTAAAAAAAAGAGACCTCCCATGGGAATGACCTTCTTTGGAGAGGCATTGGCATAGGCATACAGGCCGGGAGGAGGGGGATGAAGCCCCCCCCCCCCCCCCCCCCCCAATTTTGGGAAATCAGATGTTTAGGGCAACAAGAGAAATTTTGGCAAGACAACTTGGGAGACTTTTTTGGGCAAATGGTTACCCCTCACACTTGGTAATCAAATTGCCTGTATGCCTATGTTGGAGGGTCACTAATTATGTTTGATTGGCATGTGATGATGGTGTACATCTTTGCAGGGTGCTCCAGTGGAACCTAACGCAGGAGCTCCTCCTACCTACGGTACAGATGGTGGTGCACCCCCGTCATATGATGAAGCAACAGGTTGGTGCCTTTAATTTGAACAAAACAAATGGCTCTTGTCATGCATTTGGAACATCCTATTTAAAAATTTAACAGTGGGAGCAAACCATAATAGTTGGTTTCCCATTTTTTCAGATCGCTTGGGAATTTGAAAAAATTTGTAATTTTTTTTTCAATTTGTAATCCACTGCCATTCTCTCCATTGATAACAACAGACATCAGTAAAAGGTTTCACTGCAGTAATATAGTCTTCAGTAACATAACTAAACCATTAGTTTTTGGTTTTCTTTTGAGCGAAGATGAGTTTTAGCTTTTTAAAGTTTGGCTAAAATTATGTGATAATGCCCCTTTGTCTGCCTCGTTATTGATCATAAATTTCATAATAAAAGTAAGAGCGAAACCTGAAATTCCTTCAGCCAAAACAATTACAAAACCTATAGCATCACAGTCTTCAAACCACGTCAAGTAACTCAAAAACGAAATGTACAGAATGATGTAAGATGCTAATCGTTAATTGCCTGCTGGTGGCTAGCCTGGAAATTCTGGCTGCCAGCAATCAATTTTCAGTCGCATTGGCGACCAGTTTTGTACAATTTTGTACCCTGTCTGAAGTGTTTATTTTATATCATAATTTGACCTGGACCATTTATAAATCACGTGCGTTACGTATGACCCACTTATTATTTATAAATCAAACAATGAATGGTTTGACCAATGCAGTGCCTTTTTGTGTAATGAGACCAAATTATCATCATAAAAATTATTGTCAATTGTATTTCCTTTCTTTTTTGTTAGGGCCTCCCCTATCTTATTGGTCTTTTTTGGTGAAATCCAAGATAATTGCATTTTTTTCTTTTTTGTTAGGGCCTCCCCCATCTTATCAGTCTTTGTTCGGGGAAATCCAAGATGCACGGCACAGTTCAAGTTCAGTCTTAGATTTCTTGAAAAAACTTATCCTGCTTCTTGCTGGAACAAGTAAGTGCAATTCTGTGTTGGGCGTGCTTTTCAATAGCTGTTAAGTGCAGTTGTGCGCCTTCGATGAGATTGTCTTTGGATTCCTGGTCTTAATAATTAACATAGATTTTTACTATTTCCTTTTCCCATTTACCCCTTAGTTTTTGTTTTGGTTGAGAAAATATAACAAACACTCAAGACAGTGTTTCATCGGGTATCCAATTGCCTTGAATTTTGTCAAAAATAGTCATCTGTGCATTCTATTTTCATCACTCTTCTCAGTGATTCGATATCCCCATAAAATGTCTCTTGTGTTTGACATTATAGCTTCTCCACTTACCCAAAACATTCTTTCCCCTATTAATATAACTGTTCTTGATGAAACTTATTACAGGACAAGTGCTTCATAATATTATCGTTGGCATACACCATAGGCCCGCATCATGTGGAAAGAAATATGGTTTCATAACCTTTGGCACAAATGCAACCCTTCACATGAAAAGGGGACTTATGAAAATTTCATGGTGAGGTTGATTTCACCAAGATCACAACAAAAATGATTGGAATTTGCATGAAATTCCTATAACAACATGAAAATGAATCATGTCACTCACATGTCACTTCAATTAACTTCCCGTGGCCATGAAATAAATTATTTTCACATTTTTCACGTGAAGGGTCACAAATAATAATAATAATAATAATAATAATAATAATAATAATAATAGTAATGTGTGGTTCCAGAAAATATCCATACCCTCCCCATGGAGGGTTTTTGGGTTTGCACCCACCACCCCTCTGGAATTTACATTCCAAGGGGTCAAATGTCTACTCCTTTGGAAAATCCAAATGGTGTTTTTTCTGTAAATAATGAAGACTACAACTCTTTTATGTGAATGCTATAACAGTTTATTGTATAGTATAACCTCTATATACTTTGAAATCATGCACACAATAAGCCATTTTCTAAACAACCAGAGGGCTGGGTATCAGTGCCTAAAATCGATTGAGGTCAATTGGGTTGATAAGTGAATTATACCACAGGAAAGTGTATCCATCTGTAAATCATATCGTGAAATTTGAGCGTAATTAGAGTAAAGCATCTTCAATGGGGGCAGGGGTTTCAAAATGTTTTGAAGGAGGCGTCAGCGACTGGAAGAGTAGACGGCTGTTATAAGTGAGCTTTTTTGTTGCAAGCTGATTGCTGCGACCAGAGTCGCTGGCGGCATGATAGTCAAGTAACCGATGGAATTCCGGCAGTTGCCGGCTCGTTTTGAAACCCCTGTGGTGGGTCTTTAGAAATCCCTTAAACAAGAGAGTTTAGTATGGAATGTCCCTCCAATCCATACTGAGGTCTCTTAAATATGAGATTTTCAAAAGTGTACTATGTCTTGGCATTTAATCCAATAACACTCAAATTTAATAAACGTTCTGATGTTTTTAGATTCAAATGGTTTTAGATATTCGTTCTCAGTCCCCTTGTCATTTACAAAATGGCTGATACCTTTCCACCACTTACTATCCAGATTTTTAATTCAATATTGTATGAAAATTTGTGCTTAAAGTTTAACTGACTGGTTAGGTTTTTCTCTGTGGAATGATTTTAAAAGCTGTACTCTGTAGTGTGAGGTGTACAGTGGCTCACTGCAAATACAACTCTCGCAGATGATAAAAGTAAATAAAAATAGTAAACCATTTCTCTGCAAAATTGTTGTGTGGTCTACTTATGCTTTTCTTTTTACTTGGTTCAGAACAAAACCTGCCCATGGAGGTTGTAGCGCTAGCAAACTCAAATTAAAATCGGAAATTTTAAAAAGCTTGTGATGTTCACCTCAAGTCGGTGGAAAGAAGTTCTATTTTGTGATTATGTGCAAAACTTGCTTTTGGTAAGCCTTCAATTCCAGTCTCAGAACACAGAAAGCATACAAATCAGCTTCAAATGATCAAAAAATTGATTTGCAGTCACTACAGTATAACTTCTTTTCAAATGTCGATTTACGTAATAGTAATCATTCACCTGATTATTTGAAACTTTAAACATTCATTTTGCTTTACATGATACAGGATTTGAGTCGTATTTCATAATTTTGCTCGTAAAACACAAGTCTTAAGCTCAAGCTTATGCATGTGTGTGTTGTTTGCTTCCAAATGCAAATGCCGTATAACATCTGCTTTGTTTTATTTTGTCTTTGCAATTCATTGTTTGGGCTTTACAACCCGTTGTCTGAAAACCTTTATAAACTAGCTCAACTGGGTTGTTTTTCAAACTTCCCAGTATATTTCAAATGCAACTTTATATACATTTAGCAGAAAATGTTTTTGGACAAGCCTGTAATTTATTCACATGCAGGTTCAGCGCCAGCACTTTTCTTCTCATTGAGAACTGCTTGTAGTTAATATTATACTAACTTGTTTTCTAGTTGGTTGTACTATTCTCATTGGAGTGGTCATGGCTATTCCCATTGCCATGATAGTTATAGGTAAGTTAGTAACCTGTAATGATGGTGTAACTCCTATGTAAATAGGTAATTCCAAAGGGTCAAAATTTTACGAGAAATTTTGCCACAATATTTACATTACAACTTAGCTCGAAAAGTAATTTCTATGCATTTTTCTTCAATAGATCGTTACCATCTATCGTAGAATCGCTTCAGTGGCACATCCTAATTCCTTTTTGGGTTTGTGACGGTAATTTTAACAATTTCTGAACAACATGTGTTCACCAGTTTGTTTGTCTACTTGGAACGTGTTTACATTGCCAATTACAAACTTTACTCTGATTGGATAGTGTAACTGCTATGTAAATAGTTCACCCCTGAAGCCAAAGTGATACTGTTTCGTTTCTGAGGAAACGAAAGAAAAACGCAAGAGAAATGCATAGAGAATCACAAGGTGCAGCCTTCTTGATTGTTGTTAAAAATTTCCAAGTTCTAAGACATATGCTAGTCCAAGTTCTTCTCAACAATGCATGAGGGCAAGTCCTTAATTTCTCTTATAAAATGTTAACTTAAAGGAATTATACAGGCTCCAATTCTTGGCGTAAGGTTGCGAACAGGCAAACAGGACTTCTGTTTGGGGGCCATTCCATTTTTATCCACCCCTCCGTTAACACGATAAGTCCAATTTTCCCCCTAAGATAAAAGATCAAAGTGTTGGCATGATTCCCCCTCAGGAAAACCAATTTGGGAAAAAATGGCATCTTTTAGGAGAAAAGAAATTGATGTCCTTTACAATCAAAAATCACTAGAGTTGTTGTTTAAAATTTGAACTTGTAGTAATCATGTGGTTCATGTTTGCGCTCATCTTGTTAGTGATGATGTGATTTTTACTGGTCACTTATAGCTACGTAAGAATTTTTCCCAAATTAGTGTAAACAGCAATGATGCTATTGGGCCAACAGAGTCGGAAAACTCATGGGATATATTAAGCTTGAAAGAAAAACAGGTTCTGTTTAATTGTAATGGGATCCATACTGTTTTGCAGCAGAGAGTTTCTGAAACTCATGAAACTTTTTGTTGGCTTTTTGATGAATAAACAGTGTCCATATGATAAAAGTTTTTATCTAGATATTGGTGCAGTGCAAGATGAAATTTAGCAACTGTATTTTACCACTCTAGTGATTTTGATAGTGGGGGTTTAATTCAAATTTTCTGATGAGCATCCCTGTTGCATACATGTGTGAGAGCCTTACCCCACCCATCATTCCACACAGAGGGAGTAGCAACACTCTAACACCCCATTCACACCAAAGCTAAAACACCTTGCAAGGCTGTTTTGTTAAAAACGTTTCTAACTGAAGTCTGGTGACCTTGTCTGTTGAAAGCTCAGGTAAAAAATTTAGAACGTTGAAATTCAGTCTTTTGTTGCTGATTTTCCTTTTGTTTAACCCATTGACTCCTAAACTGGCCATAACTGGCCATGACAGACCTTGACCTTTGTTCCGCTTCTGACATCATCAGCTTTGACCAAAATAGGAATCCCATTTATCCCAGTTCTACAGAAGGGAAAGAGCTTTCCAATGATACCCAATGGAGCTTGAAAAATGCAGGAAAACGCTTAGAATTTTCCGCCAAAAACTAGGAGGAAAATTTCCCTCAGTTACCCTTGGCTACTCCATGTTGAGTATTTCCTGTCTCAATAATGCTTTCGTGGCAATTCTTGAACCGAAAGCAAGTCCAGTAAAAGGCCAACAAAAGCATAGAAAAGATACGTGGAAAGGAGAAAGGAAAAGTGAAAAATAAAATAAAGAAATCGAAAAGCCTAAAGATGTGGGTCACTTTCTCGTCCAAAAACTATCTCGAAATTTTGATTTGTGCGCATGCCCGAGCTAAAATATCGTTAAATGCGATACTAGCGAAAAACCTGGCATGCCTTCATTCTGCAAATGCATTTTGGAGCAATTTGAAGCATATTTAGACTATAACTGACTAGAAAATGTTAAAATCTCCAGGAAGTCAATGGGTTAAAGCAGTTTATTGAAACTTGTTTTGTTGGTGTTAATGGGGGAAAAGTCACTTAATGGTGAGGAAACCATGGTTAAGTGTTAAAGATGTGGGTCACTTTCTCGTCCAAAAACTATCTCGAAATTTTGATTTGTGCGCATGCCCGAGCTAAAATATCGTTAAATGCGATACTAGCGAAAAACCTGGCATGCCTTCATTCTGCAAATGCATTTTGGAGCAATTTGAAGCATATTTAGACTATAACTGACTAGAAAATGTTAAAATCTCCAGGAGTCAATGGGTTAAAGCAGTTTATTGAAACTTGTTTTGTTGGTGTTAATGGGGGAAAAGTCACTTAATGGTGGGGAAACCATGGTTAAGTGTTACCAGGGTACCCCAGTCACTGATCATTATTTTCATGTGCAGGTGCTAAATACAAGAATGATTGCCCTGTTGAAGACAAAATACCCATCTACCTGATAGTCGCTGGGGCTGTTGGAGTGTTCAGAAACCTTATTTCATTGGGTCAAAGAGCCAAACAAAGTGACAGTCAGGAACAAGGCGAAGAGAAGAAGAAAAGGCCTTTGGAGTCCATCCTGGACTGTTTCTTGTTTGTTTGGTTTATATGCGGCAATGTCTGGATTTATCGAAATTATGAGCCCAATTATTATGACCCAAGTGATTCTGGATACTGTCAAAAGACTCTGTACTTGTTTGCATTTTGGATAACAACTGCCACTTATATTTTGGCTGGTGTAATGTGCTGTTGTATTTGTTGTGTGGGTATTTGTGCCGCAGCTTTTGGTGATGACTGATTTATGGTAAGAGAGTGAATTTAAGATTAGAATTTTTGTGAACGTGTTTACTTTCTGCTTTGAATATACAGTATCATTTTTCCAATACTTGTTTCTAGTAAGCTATTGACTATAGTGAACATCAACAATGAGCATCGACAGCTGTCAATAATATTGTATAATGGTAATAATACCAGTATAACGGGCCCTCTATGGGTAAGTAACCCTAGACTTTGTTTTTGCTGTATTTTTTCCCATCTTGAATCTTTTAACGTACATGTATCTTTGTCTTATCGACTGAAATCGTTACGCAACAATGTAGTCAGTGTAATTCACAACCAAATAAATATATAGGTAGTAATTTTCGATTCAATCTAAAAATCTTTGTTTTTTCAGCGGTATTAAATTGTTGTGTCTTGGGTTTATCCAAGTTCTCTGGCGTACTCTCGAAACTACCGGTATATCAAATATACGTCATGGGAAAAGCCAGTTGTTACTGGAATGAAAGCTAATAGTGGTTAGCTCTATTTGTTATTGATTGCTACCATGATGCTGTACAGATAGGCAGCACAGATAAAAAAAGTTGTTCTTTTCCCAAAGATTTATTTAAATTACTGTCAA
>OX393568.1:5402640-5598619 GCA_947652115.1 Blastomussa wellsi | reverse complement strand
TTTCATTTGTTTTCATTGACTTTACTTTGAATTAAATTATTGCAATTTTCATTTGCTTTTACTTTCATTTGTTTTCATTTGACTTTACTTTGAATTAAATTACATTTTAGACAAACAGTTTTTTTTATTTCATTTTACTTCTGTAATAAATTGTTTTTGAAAATGAAATAAAATAAAATAAAGCGAATGAAATCAAATAAAATAAACTAATAAGTAAAATGAAATATAATATAAAAGAAAAGACGAAAAAACACCGAAAATCCTTATGGCAGCTCTAGGCCACCATACTCCAGAGCCCGCGTTTCTTTTGTTCAGCACCAAGATCGCGTCGATAAGTACTGTTGCACGGTTCGTCAAGCTCCCATTCATCAAAAGTGGGAGTTTAATGGTAGGCAACATTGTAAATCAAGAAGCTAAAAAAAGTATGGAATCAAAATTTGAAAATATGTTAGTAAAATAAGTTTTTCACGGAAAAATGTAAGTCAGCACATTGTAGCTGGTTCTTGCTGTAGATCAGGATCAGAAAAAAACTTATTATATTGGCTTTTGTGTGGGTAGTAAATTTGAAAAGAAGTCAATTAAAAAAAGTGGGACGGAGTATTACACACGAACTCTTCCCCCCCCCCCCCCCACCCCCCGACTAGCGTCGTCTTCCCCTTCACCGCTCTTTGTCACGTAGGCCTTAAGCTTGACATAAATATCCGGATATTTTTTGAGACATTTAGAAGTTTCCGAGAGATTTAGAAAATTATAGAAAATTTGAGGATATTTAGAAAATTTTGTGATATTTAGAAAAATTTATAGGTTTTTTGGCTGTTTTCCAGCTTTTCCTCGCTATTTCCAGTTCAGCGGTTTCCCACTTGAATAATGTGTTCCAACAAGCAGCCATAAACTTTAAACTTTACATCCATGTTGTTTTGAAAGTTGCTTTATTTCCATACGACTAGTAGACAATCTCTGAAAAATTTTTCAGCTCCCGCTGGGGAAAATTTTGGCCTACGAGATTCAAAATTGGCTTATTTTTAAATCAAAATACGAGACATTTAGAGGATTTTTCGAGATATTTAGAAAAAACTTTTGGGATATTCAGACAATTTTTTGAGAATTTCCGGAAGGATATTTAGCAATTTCACGTGATGTTTGTGTCAAGGCCTATTGTCACGTCGGTCATGTCACACTCGCTCGCTTTTTGCCGCTTTTGGGCGCGAAGCTTATAAGCTTACTCTTAGCTTGTTTGTTTAGCCATTTTCATAGCCAGCTAAGCTTTGACGAGGTCTTCAATTTAAAACGTGGGCAATGCAATTTGGAGACGTTTGAATTGACTTGTTCCAGTCGCTTTTCAGGTGGTAGCACCTTGCATATTAAAATATTCATCGGTTTTGCTATTGGCCAGTTGCGGCTCGGTGTTTAATTTACCGTTAATGGCGTCGTCTCTGAAAAGATCAGCCAAGTAGTCTTTTGTAGACCGTTTTAAGTGCCTCTCAGAACAGCGCTAAACGCTTTCGACGCCCATTTTGTGGTGAAGCTCAAATATGCTACGTGTTGTTACTGTCTATAGCACAAAATGGAAGCTGGTTGGCGTGACTTCTTCGATTTAATCTTCCAGTGATCAGGGACAACCCACTGCCGGCCGACTGGCCACTATTTAGGCTGCATTATAATGGTAAGCGATGTTTATATCATATTCCAACACGGCTCAATATGTTAAAGGAGAAATGAAGAGCTTTGTAGTGTATTTACAGAATAAAGCAGTAAGTTAGTTGTTGTTCGGCGCAATAGAGGGGTTTACATTTTGCGCTTCTCTAAATGGCGGGATCTTTTGTTTGTTGTGTGCAATTCCGGACTCGTTAAATTGCGCTTTTTTATGTGACTTTTCGAACCACGATTTGCATAATTTTGCTACTGTTCAATCAAACCATTCATTGGCTTGAACACGGTGCGGTAACGGAGCATCTGTACACAGTATTTTTCGTCGAAGCAGACCGATCAGCGCGCGGGCGAGAAGAAGTTCGATAAAATATGCAGTTCTTAAGAATAGCTGGCGATGATGCGGAAAAGGTTCGCAAAAAGCGGGCTCCCAAGGTACAGAACTGCTTCTGTTTTGTTTGTGTTTTACGTATGGCTTTCTCATATAAAGTACTTCAGTGGCGAAGTCTATATTGACAGGAAGCTTTATTGCTCTAAATTTATAGTCAGCCCGGGGAGATAGAAATTTTTGCATTTTTTGCCATGGTAAAGAGGAAAGTTAACTTTAAAGCGACGAGTTGCCTTGAATTCTTCTTCACATTGTGTGGCTAATGATAATCGCAGCATAATTCGGTGCTACGATCTCTCTTTAGTGAGACCATATGGAAGAAATATTTCACTCCCACACAACTCTACAAATTAAACATGCTATGGCCGAAATCGAACTTACATGCACCAGGGATTGTAAAAAAATGAAATTCGCTGTTAATTTTTTTCTGAAATTTGTTTCCATCCATCCAAGTTAAACGGCTTCATATGAGCTTTTTACACCTGGCTTCTTCAGTATTTTATAATTAACATTTGCCGTGAATTATGTAACAAGCAATTCCCTTTTAATTCACAGCATTGTGTTAGAGAATAATTATTTGTTTAATATTTCTCTTCACGGGCCTAGCTATCAGGGGTATGGATTTCTAATTGGAAGAAGTGATTATTAAAAGCAGCCTTGAACTATAGAATATCCTAAAACTTTGTCCCTGAAGTTGACAGATTGACAAAATTATCTGTCTGTAGCTAGATCAGTATGTTAACATATATTTGAATAATAATGGTATGTATTTCAATATTATTATTTCTTTTATAAATTTTGGTTACATAATGCACATTCTGATTAGATGGCCATAGAAGCCTTACTCAGTCTAACCATTCATTTTTTATTCTTTTTTTAGAAATTATGGCATTTTGATGCTTTCACACCCTGTACATTATCAATCAAAAGTGTGAGAACTTGAAATTTTACTTTCAGAGTCGATGATTTTGTGTAAAACAAGTAAATTATGAAATCTACTCAAAGACAAATTGAAGTCATAAAAGTAGAACGCTCAGGCTTTTATTTCGAGAAGAAGCGAGGAGCATTTATTATGGACTGCATATCACCATACCAAAGCAAACTGAAAGTTGCTTGAAAGCAGATATATTTATAACCTGAATTAATAATTTGCAACCATGTTATCACTGACTTGTACACCATAATAAATAAACAAGTAAGACGTATTTTAAAGATATAATTTTATATACACCAGAGCTGCAGAGTTCACTCTCTTCACTAGCTATTTTTTTTATTTTAGTGTATGCAAATTTTTTCTTTTAGACTTTCTGAATGAAATGGCTAAAACTTATTTGTTTTGAATTTCAAACAATAGTGATAAGAATAAGTAATTTGCATTGAGTATCTGGGTCATGGATAGTGCACATAAACAATGTATGACTGAAGCTGTAATTTAATGCTCTTGGGTTTCGGCTGGGATTAGAAGAAAGATTGTGGGAGAGGTTATATACATGTACCTCTCTCAAAAATGAATTATAAATACGGGCACCAAGAAACTCAGACACCATTCAAGATTGTCATATTCGGTAGACTACATTTTTCCAACATTTTGAATATATACATGGAAACTGTGATGTCGAATAATTTTCATAAAATTTAATCTATTTTGTAAACAAACTTGGTCAACCGGAGCCAGAGAACGAATCAGAGAATCAGAGAACCCATTTGTAGTAATACTCCAGTCTACATTTTTTTTGGCCGAAATTTTGAATATATATACAGGGCTCAAAATTAATGCTCGCAAACTCACAAAATGCCAGTGTTTTTTGGGATGTGCAAGTGAAAAATATATCCACTAGCGAACATTTGCGAGTAAGACTCATCCCTGTCTCAAAAACATTTCAAGAAAGCTGTTCGAATTTAGCTTCATGTCAAGAAATTTGAAAGAAAGTACGAACAAACTTATTTATTTACCTTTTCAGCTCATTATTAGAATTTAAATTTTTACGTAAAAGATTTTCTAGTTGGCTTGCCAATTTGCTAGAAGGAAAAATTGTCACTGGCAAGACTTTGCTAGTGGACTAAAAAGTTACGTTCGAGCCCTGTATATACATGTACATGGAAACTATGATGTGAAATAATTTTCAAACCATAACCATGTCCAGGATCAAAAGTGTTTGTTCTGATTTTATCATGGAAGATTAAAGTTGGTGTTGCAACTACAAAGCAGACTACAAATTCTATTATCATTCAAATTGTCTACAAATAACAGGCGACACTCCGATGCTGTGTAGCAATGACATGTTGATAGCTGAGTTCCAGCAGCCGCAGAGCGGAGCCCCATACCTGCAGAAATAGGAGAACCAAGCATGTATACAAAGTACAAATAGGAGAACCATGCCTTTCATTTCTCATGGTCAAAATGGCAAGCGGCATGACTCGCGGCGCGTGCAAAATTAAATATGTCAGTCCGTACGACATTGCCCCAAATATCAATATGGTGGCCATAGTCCCGAGAGTTTGACCTGGTTAACATTTTTTAAAGGTTACATCTTTGCCATCTTATGGTCAATTGACAGCTGTCAAAAGAAGGTGTCCGCTGACCAGTATCAAATGACCAGATCGTGGGCTCAGATTTAGAACTCATTGAGGTCACATGTTATTTTTTAAGGTTACTGCTGGCCATGTATTGGTTTTTTCATTGATTGCGGGCTCAGGGCTGATTTTTTATTTTCTGGCAGCATTTTTTAATTTTTCATGGCCATTCACAGTGGAAATTCTGCAATTGGAGTTGACATTTTTAATTATTCTTATTTATTTCATCTGTGAAATCTTTCTTGAGTAGTTGTGCACGCTAATACTTTTAATGAACGCAATTTCAGCAATTATTAAGAACCAGCAAAAAAACTGAGCTCCACGTTTAGGCCTGGCTAAATCTATATATTAGTTGATGATCTGTTGTAGTGGCCGACTTTCATAAGGGCCAGAGAAGATTCTCTTTCCATACTCGTATTGCGAAGATGCATTGCCCGATTTCATACGGGGGGACTGGTAACGAAATCCGTATATTATGGGATTATTCAACCAAGACCCACATAGTCAGAAAATGCACACCGAGCATTACAAAATCCGTACGTTTGGTGTTAATCAGGCCAATATTGAAGGAGATATAACCATTCAAAAACTTGAAAATTCAGTAAGAAATGTATGGTTGCCGGACACTTTGTCCAGACTCCATAATTATATTTCTTACTAGTAAATTTTGGAATTTTTGGCTGGCTGTATCTCGTTCAATATTAGACCGATAAGCACCAAACTTGAGGATCTTGTAAAGCTCGGTGTGCTCTTTCTGAGTAGGTTGGTCTTGTTTTGAATAATCCCATAATATACAGATTTGGACCCAGTCCCCCTGGTATGAAATCAGGCAATGTAAGTTTTCAGCCACTTGTGAGTTACAGAATACCGAATCTTGTAGAAATGCACATGCTTAAATTCAACTTCAACTTTATTACTTGCATCACTTAAGAATTAATATCACTGCAGCTTTTTACAAAACAAAACACCAGAAAAGAGGTTATCCCAGGTCCCAAAGCACCCCCCCCCCCCCCCCCCCCCGCTCTGGCTACACCCCTGTTCAGAACAAAAGAATTGGAGTTCATGTATCACTGAACCAATTACAATTATAATGGTAAAACTGAACTGTTAGTTGGACTGTATCAGATGCATCAGCTATCTGAAACTTAGTTTACAAGCATTTTTCCTACGTAAGACCAAGAAATGTGACCAAAATTTTGTTTGACCCATATTTTTTCAGAGACCACCACCCCTATATTTAAGCATGTGTAGTATCTCAGTTATTTTATGAATATTACAACTATCCAAGAGAGCAATGAAAGAAATAAATCAGCATTGAAATGGCATCAACAGAAACTTGGAAAAAATCCGAGTCCCAGATGGGATTTGAACCCACGGCCATCCGTGATCTAGTCGGAAGCTCTAACCACTGAGCTACTAGAGACTCTATGGTGAGCAAGGGTCAAATGTGGGTCTTGACTGGAACTGCATTGCATGGTTACTCAGTCAATGATTTTTCATAACACCTTCCTTTGTGCTGTTTTAGTCTGAGAAAAGTAGTCAAATCCATGAGGAAGAAGATAAAATTTGGCCAGAAGAAGATGGGCCACCGCCAAGCTATGATTCTCTGTTTGGACAAATCAAGGAGGCAAAGGAAACGTCTGATGGCTCATTTGATTTCTGCAAACGGGTTGTACAACTATTTGCTGGAACAAGTAAGATCATCATCATCATCATTCATCATTTATTGGAATATCTAATATAATACAAATTTACAGATTTGTACAACCCGCATATAGCAAAGCTAATCGAGGCGGGTTGTACAACTTACAATGAAATTTAGCAGAAATACATTAATATTAAAATTAGGTAAATGAATAAAATAAATAAGTAAATAAATAAATATAAATAGGTATACACATATACCAATAGACATATACAAATACACATATACCAATAGCTAGGATTTACAAAACATGAGAAATTAATAATAATAATGGCTACTGAGTTTAATTAGTAATAATTAGTAATTTTTAACATTAAAGTAGAGACATCAACATAATCATCCTCACTGCCAAGTACCGCAAGTAAAAATTGATGAATTTTATTTTTGAAAGATTTTTTTCTAGATTTACGTAATTCAGGTTTCAGACAATTCCACAATTTAGCTCCGAAAATAGAAAACGAATTAAGTTGAATTCTCAGCCTTGATTTATTAACGTATAGATTACCAGCATCAGAGAATCTAGTGTTATATGTATGAACGTCAGATGAACAAGTAAAAAGATCACAGATATTCTGAGGCGCAGAATTGGTAGATATGTCGTGCATAAGAGAACATACTGTTTCAAAATAAAGCATATTAAGGGGTAAGACATTAGCAGAGACAAATAAAGGAATAGCATGAGATCTGTTACCAGCATAGAACATTAGCCGAAGAGCTCGTTTTGTTTAATCGTTTCTCCTTTCTACCGTCAAACTTCACAGGGGGCTGAGGACTCTAGCATTGCTTGAGCAATACTGTGGTGTATGTGTAAATGACAGTCATCAAACTGTCAGAAAACTTCCCAAATTTTAACTATGGGTACATAACTTCATGTTTTCCCCCAAAATTTCTCCCTATTCCCAACAAAATCTTCAGATTCCCAGAAGAATTTATTCTCCCAAAACTGGCCTTCTTTGAGTTCACCCCACCCCCCCCCCCCCCCCAACTAAGATAGTCCGGAACCATCTATCAAATACCTGAATTAAACCCTGTTTATCCAATCACTGACAGGTCTGATAAAAATGTGGTTGTATCAACAGGGTTAGGTTCCTTTTATGACTCTAGTGTTAATACAGTCAGCAGCGGGCATAAAAAATTTGGCTGTATTAATGGGTAGCGCCATGAGTAAACATATGGCAATAATTTTAGCCTTCTACATGCAACATATCACTTGATACTTAGCTGACGAGGCTGTAGGCCAAGTTGTTCAGGCCAATCACATATGCAGAAAATATCTGATGTATTATAAGAGCTCATGCATATACCATGGTAGGCTGTAGACCAATCAAAACTAAAGAATTGTAACAATGCAGTGACTAGTAAATTAAATGTATATTTTCTTGAAAGTGCAGATACACTGTACTTTTTTGAGATGCTCATTTATGATCACATTGCTAAACAAGGCAACAGCTTACCAATCTCATAATTTCTGAAGTGTATTTTTTGAAACACTATTCTTTTTGTATTTCTCAGTTGGTTGTACTATAGCACTGAGTTTATTGATGGCACTACCAATAGCCATGGTTATCATGGGTAAGTTTTGCAGACAGTAAGTAATAAAAGTAACGCAGGGTTATCAAAATAAGCCGGCAACTGGCGCATTTCACCGGCTATTCCGAATACGTCGCCGGCTACTCCGGATGTTAGTAGGTCAGTTCTGAACATGATATTGCAGAAATAAAATGGAAATAGGCGCCTACTTTTTGGATGGAACCTGGCACTCAAAAGCCAACCGACTCATTAGTAGCTGCCAGCCAGAACTCTAGTTTCTTTAGCATGGAGCAGCTACAATGATCATGGATTAAAGTGTTGAGACATTTTAGGAAAACAAGTGCTTTTAAACAGAGAACCATACTTCGTGTGTGAACAACACCAGAAGGAGGAAAATTTTCAATTGGTGACTACAAATTGCTATCTGGCAACCAAAACTTTTTATTGAGTTGCCAGCTGTTGCCAAGAACAAATGTTAATTTCAGACCCTAGTTTTGTTTTTTGTTTTTTTTTTTCGTAGGTGCCAAGTATAAGGATGACTGCCCTGTAGAGCCTTTCATTCCCATTTACCTCATTGTCGGAGGATCATTTGGAATGTTAAAAACCATTATAGTTCTCTGTCAAAGAGCTAGAACTCATGAAGATGACATTGACATGGATGAAGATCAATCCATGTCCACAAAATTTATAGACGGTGTTTTGAATCTTTTCTTGTTCACTTGGTTCATTGCTGGAAACATCTGGGTATACAGCAAGTACCGGCCGAATCCAGCTCCTCCACCATCCGATCCACTGGACTATTGCAATCCAACGCTTTATTTGTTTGCATTCTGGGTGATTACAGCTAGTTACATACTCATGGGCTCTATTTGTTTCTGTATATGTTGTCTTGGAGTGTGTGCAAGTTGCACAGCTTTCTTTGTTACCGCCAAAGACTAAGGCAAAATGACTAAAAACACGAAGAGGGGTTGAATAGGTTCACAGATCAATGAATCTGGCCTTAAAAGGTGCATGGATTGCAGATTTTTGCACAAAATTGAGCGGATTCATGGGTTTCGAAAATGCAGCGGTTTTTGGATAAGCTGATAATTTTGGCTTGGATCCCAGACCCAAACAACCTCCTTGCATTAAAATTGCGGCAAAAACAGGCAATTGAAAGAAACCTCTTGAAAAATTGTTATATAAACAACATTGGACTGTCCATAATTTGTGGGGAAACTTTGCACACTGTCGGAAAGTTTTCAAGGAATGCAGTTGTGGATTTGAATGAAGTTAACTGCAGATTGTAAGATAAATTTTGGCCAAAAATAGTACAGATAAGTGGATTCGTGTACTCCTATTCACCCCTGTCTATGAGCAATCTCAGGTATTGCACACAAACACTCATTGTTAAATCTATAAACCTTTTCAATACCCTGATGGATTAAGAGTAATTATCCTTGCCGAGTGCAATACATTTCTTTCATTGTTAGATCTGGTAATTAATTTAATTTATTCCCTATCTGCTTGACAGTGAATCTTGACGATACTGGTTCTTAGCTTTGAGAAGCTAAGAATTGCAAAAGAAAAATATTTTGGGAGACAAGTAAAAGTTATTTTTCCTATGGGAAGGTACATGTGGGCATTAAATTTTGTAAGATCTCCAAGTTTCAAAAGTGTGCTGTGTATGAAGAAATGGAAAACAGCTGCATGGAGGCTAAGTTTCATGGGGAAAATATTAATTGAAAACTAAAACTTCAGTGACTGTCACAGTTTTAGCAAATTAAATTATATTTCATGTACAAGTCACCAATGGAACATGGTAGCTGAAACAAGGGCATTTTATTAGCAATTTCTTGCACCATTTGGAACATTTCCGGTAAAAGAATTTCTTTTAAAAAAATTGTTTTGCTAGAGTTCTTTAAATAGGCTACTGAGTTAACAATCAAGCAAGAAATAAATCAGGGAATTGTCCAATTTAACTGAAAATTTACTGGCCGACCCAGTTCCTCATTAGACAAGACTTGTACAGTTTGATCTCTGATCAATTATTTTCCCCATTTATTTATTTGACAGCTTATGATTACAATCTCTGCACTCTAGGACTGTTGAGACAAGCAAATTTCCAAAGTTTAGTTCATTGTTGTTAATTTTTTCCGTTATGAAACAATGCTGGGTGAATTGCAAACCCCATAGAGACCTGTACAACAACATTGAACAGGGGGAAGGGTGATAAGATACATTTTAACCCGCATGCTTGTTTTAGTCAAGACTTTTTCAGAATATGTGATATTTGTTTGTCTCAACTAGTTTTTCCAAGATTGTAGGTGTAGTTCCAAAAAAATCTTAAATTTCTCACCCGCTGCCTCGCTTCTTGAACCTCTGAGAGACATTCTTTATTGCATGGAATGACAAAAAGAAATTTTTGCATACTAATTACAGCTGTAATTCTTTTTCACTGAGTGTTGATGGATGCCAACATTCACAAACCACAGGACCTAATTTATAACTCATCCACTCGAAGGCTATCACAAGTCTTCCATCACAACTCAGATGTCTGGGATCAAGTGTTGAGGTGCTTTTGACGAGATGTTTTGGGAGGCTATTCTTTAAATGGGGGGGGGGGGGGTGAGGTTGGGTGATTTTGAACAAAAATCCTGCAAGCACACTTGAAGAAAAAAGTTTCTGTGCACAAGACCAGTGCCAAAAAAATTCACGCACATTCAGGGAGCCGAAAAAATTTCTGTTACGTGGAGAGAAAAGTATTATGCACACACATTCACTGAGAAAACAATTTCCTGTGCATTAAAGGGTTTGAAAAAAATTGGCGAGTGTACTAAATCACCCCCCCCCCCCCACCCACCAGAAGTCAAATGGTCTGCCGTAAGAAGTTCGAATTAGCTGGTTTTGCCAATTTATAAAGTTTAAATTTGTAAAGATATTGTCAGCCAAGCGTGTTGGGAAGGGTTGGGAAAATAGGAATAGGGAAAGTTGAAATTCAACATTAAAGTATTTTGTAATATTTAAAAGGGAAAAGAAATCAGTTTTATTTATTGTTCCACTAAAATAGACCATTTTACAGTTCTGTGAAATTTAACCAGGCCTTTGTATGAAAGCAAGATTTGGGGTGACCTTGTTATGTTACAGACCAGAAAGTAGTTAGCATAAGAACATAAGGATTTACATATAAAACCGAAGCAAAGGTTTGTATCAAAACAAGGGAACCTTCAGCATCACTTCCACTCAAAAGGCTTGGTAACTAAGCACAGAACCGTGCAAAGCAGATCATGCAATAAAGGGAACTAGAGAGAATTTAGTAAGCTGTATACTATTGTACTGGTCTAAAGTGGTCTGAAATTGGGAACTTATCCAGGTTCAAACTTGTCATAGTGTCATGGTAATAGTTTAATTCAGGCTCAGTTGTTCAAAGCATTAGTAGCTAATTAGTAACAAGATCAGCATATCTGCTGTTGGTAAAGGTAGATAATAAAATGCATTTGGAGTTAATTATTGTTTTTGTTGGTGAGCTTTCACCTTTGGCAGTTGTGACCATATTTGGAAAGTCACGTGACCAGAACACAGAAACTCTGAAGCCAGAGCCCATGTTACCCTTATCCAGCGGAACGATTCTTGGTGCTGACCAAACGGATCACAGCCTCTGGGAACGAGATTGATGGATAGAGTGCATTCACCTGCGACATCTGATCAGTCTCCAAGGGGACTGGTCTTCGGACGCTGTTTTGCTTTACATGGCACAACCCCTTGAGCGGCGGCTCTCAGTGACGAAACCACATTCGTTAGACAAAAAGCTATGACGTCATAATTTGTTCTAAAGTCGTAACTTTTTCAGTAATAGCCATTCCACAGATTTTGTCCAAATTTTGGCTTATTTGAGTTCGTTAAAGTAAACATGAGTAAAATATTGCTCAGTCCTCCATAGAGACTAGTTGGCAGTCTAGCTGAAAAGTAAAATATTACATTCCTTAGCAACATAGCACCCAGTAAAAAATACGGCTTTTGGGGGGAAAAGACATCCATAAATGGGTGAATAGCGGCCGGCTCTTTGACGAGAATGCGAAGAGACAGGCCTCAAGAGACCTGGAGACAAACAGTAGAGAGGGACAAGGTGTAGTTTGGATTCAACAGCTGGTTTGATGCTGGGACTTTTACCAAAGACCGTGAGGCATGGCGAGAGAGAGCAACCCCGTTCCCAGGGTCTTTTCCCTCCCAGGGAAAAGACTGGGAACGAGGGTGGAGATAGAATGCAAGACCCTATTTCCCAACCAGGGAAAAGGAACTGATTTGATAATGATGACGACGACAACAATGATGAAAATAAGACATATGCCAATAAGACGAAAATGAAAGTAAGACGTATGCCATTCCGCAGACGTATACCTATTCCGCAGCCATCGCTTTTCGCTCCTTCCAACAAACGCCTTCTCAACTGAGACCGACCATTCCTTCTGCCAAACTTTTACCCACCAAAAATTCTAGCCAAGCACCGATGAGGCATTGCCGGTTCCATTTTTCGACCAGTTTGCGTTATATATGAAAAGTCCAAATAAGGACAC
The DNA here is from genome assembly GCA_947652115.1 of Blastomussa wellsi. Lineage (NCBI taxonomy): Eukaryota > Metazoa > Cnidaria > Anthozoa > Scleractinia > Plerogyridae > Blastomussa > Blastomussa wellsi. Next base: position 5,586,222 of record OX393568.1, on the reverse strand, counting down.
GCAAAACTCTGCTCCAAAATAAACCGCGTCGTGTTTGTAGACGCGCGTTCTGTTTGTAGACGGGATTTTGTACTATTTATACGCCCTTAGGCTTCTTCTTGTATAAAAAGTCCTATAAATGTTAATAGCGAAAAGGAGTACAATAGAACTGATGGTAAAATATGTCTTGTTTCCCCTCCTTATTCTAAAAGCTCTCGTCTAGCCTGCAGTGCAGGCGTTATTATGGAGCGGAACGCTAGACGCTAGGTAATAAATCCTGTTTTCTTCGGTGCCGCCATCTTGGACGCTTGGCTGCTAGAGGATTGGTGCAGAGGCTAGGTGGGGTCCTCGCCCCAATCTTCCACAGCTACAAATCCAAGATGGCGGCCTAATACGCAAATGTGAACTCGCGCGTAATACGCCTGCACTGCAGGCTAGCTCTCGTCCGGATCTGTTTCTATTCAGATCTTTTAGAAATTCAACTTTTAAACAAGCTTAAAATACAATAACTAATATTTACAAGGCTATAAAATGAGGTCAAAAACTGAGTAAAAAACTGAACGTCTTTAACACTGAGTCATCTTAAGGGTAAGATGACCAAGGGTTGAAAACGTTCGGTTTTTATTTTTTATAATTTTAGCCTTGAAAATTGTAGTTATTTTGCAATCGTAATCGATTATTATGGAAAAGCTTGAAATACTTGAACAAAGCTATAAATAGAGTATTCCTTCATTTGTAATACTGGTATCGATTTTAGTCAAAACATTTTAATTCCTTTAATGGCTCATAATTTCGAAACATTGTATTCTTTTTTGCTCAAGCAAATAAGGCTGGCAAAGTTGCTTGCTGTGATGGGCCTTTCAATGAAAACATACATTTGCATTTCCAAACTTGTGAAGCAGCAAATTAACGGATTAAGATTAAAACGTTTCGGCTTCACGTTTGGTCATTTAACGCAGGTTTTGCGCATTCTGACTACTATAAAATTACATCACACATGTACAGGAATCAATAAATTCTTTTTCCGTTTCTAAAATTCATGAGAATGTGTGAAGTCTTCGATAGTCATCTCAACTAATTAAAACAATCGAACAAAAAACACCATATTTTTCCACCTGGTTTTGAAGAATTATCCAGCCATTTGACGCCTAAAAATTGAGTTATTTACGAAGAAAGATGGTTGGAAGAAAATAATGACAGCTTTTCCACTATGTATACGCCTACAGGCTTACAAGTAGCTCTTCCCAATCAGATAAACTCGAGAAAACCCCGGCTTGGCAAAAAGGATTTACAAGAAGCAGACTGCGAATTTATGTACGGAAACTAAGGTAAGGAAGTTAAAAAGTGACCATGTAGTATTAACTACTAAAAGAGCTAGATTCATTCTGTTATATTAACTTTATAATTATCCATTCTTGGATGAATTGCTAAAAATGAATTTCCGTCAAGTTTTGTTGCCGTAATCCAGTGTTACCTACATGGCTTATGTACTATGTTCGCGCTTTTTTTACATACCGTTGCATTACAAAACTAAACATGACACTGTTTCTATATAAAGAGTAGAAATCTGCTTATCTACAACATCCTTTTAAGAAGTTATCGATTGCAATGTCAACACATATTTAATACAAACTTATGTAAACTAAGTCTTCAACTGATTTTGAAACTCCGGCACGAAAAAGATTTGGGCAGTCGATTCTTTGAAATATCGAGGAACGTTTGTTAAATATTTTTCTTATAAAACAGCTACCGGCAATTAATTATTAATTATGATACCAATTTTGTGTCACATTTAAATATTAAATTGCGTACAAAGCTAATTTTGGCGCGCGGGCTTAAATTTTGCGCATTTTATCTCTTTTTGTCTTCATTAACTTAATTGTTTCTTGGAGTTGGTTATATTTTAAAATCGATCACTGTTTAATTTCATTGTTAGGTGAAAATCAGGTAATTTTGCTATGACCCACGTGGACTTCAAATTTTACATTCCACATTTTATGCATGTACTGTCCATAAATTTCTAGCAATTCTAGGTGTTTATGTTTTTGTTCGAAACCGAGAAGCTCGGCTGAAACGAAACTTGTTACCAGATAAATAGATTTGACGCGCGCTTGGATAATTTTAAAGCTGTTTCCAGTTTCGCAGGTAAGCAGGGTCAGGCAATGGATAATTCAAAAATGTTTGCGGCAGGTGAACCATGAACTGCGGAATTAAAAGGGAGGACACAAAAGTAAAAATGTAATTAACGTACACCATTTAGGTGGCTGATAACGGTTTCTCGCTATTATACTTTGAAGCGGTTTATTCTACCACTCTTATACCTGCCATTATCTCGTGCATTAGGCGTGAGCCTCAAGCCTGCGGGTTTAAAACTTCGATCTAACGCCTACCCACGCCTACGGACCAATTTCTCACGCCTCGCTGTAACATTAATAATATTAATAATAACAATCTCATGGATACGAGCAAGAACTTCCTTTGCACTTCTGAGATCCGCATTAATCTGTCTCAGAGGAACTAGAACCACTGTAAGGAAATCTTGGGACTTTCGCAACACTGATATAGAAATTGAGAACACTGAAGGACATCTAGGGATTCACACGTTTTAAATTGCTTTCCCTGTTTACATTTTCTTTTCTTTTTTCTTAGCACTTTTTACTATGCATTTTTAATTATTGTAAATAGTTTTAATTTTTGAGAATAAAGTGTATAAAATTTCCATAGTTTTCATTTTAATTCAATATTGTAATCTAGAGAGTGAATTTTGAATTTTGAATCAAAATTTTGATTCGGATTCTCAAATTTTTATTTACATGAGTCAAGAAGCGTTTTGATTGAGAATAATATGTAATCATTTTTTATGGTTTTCATTTAATTTAATATTTGTAAAATATATTTAATAATAATAATAATGTCTTAATTGATAAAAAGACAATTCAAATGTTACAATTGGTGATGATAAAAGCTAACTAACAAGTGCTTCCGTATTTAAAAGGTAAAATTAATAAAAATGAAATAAAAGTAAACTTTCACCGTGTCTGTTCTAGGTCATGTCCTCGGTTGCCCTCGACATAATCGCTGAGACCCAAAGACGCAATCTTACAAAGGATTGCAAACCGAAAACGTCCTCGAGAACGCATATCGCTCACAAGATAGGAAAATGTACAATAAGCCACGAGTCCTTGTTCAAAGTAATCTGGGACTGGTTTGTCCTCGCTCTGGTGCTGTACACGGCAATTGATATCCCGTATGAAACGGCTTTCTACACGAAAGACAGGCCAAGAAAGAGCGTCTGGCAGAAAATCAACTCAGCCGAGCCTCAAGAAATCATCAATCTAATGGTTGACTTGATGTTCATAATAGACATATTGATTAACTTCAGGACGACTTACGTGGAAAGACATGCTGAAGAAGTCGTCAGGTCACCGAAAAAAATCGCCATCCATTACCTCAAGACATGGTTTGTTGTGGATTTCGTGGCTGCCATACCATTTGATTACTTCATTCCAGACGAGGCCGAAGGGGTAGGGAAAATATTCCTGTTTGGAAAGACAAGAGGATATTAATATTCTTGGACATTAATAATACTTTATTAATTAACATTTGTTTTATGCTTTAGGGTGTTCTCTCTATGAGACTTGCGCGCAGGGAATCATGGTAGTTGCATTCATCTCGCGCACGCGCACGACATCTTCGAGACTCGGCACGCGAAGTTGAACTACCATGATTCACTGCGCGGAAGTCTCGTTGTAGGAATCGGGGATTGAGTAATGGTGCACGCTGGAATTTTGGAGAGCACGAAAGACGCGTAAGAGTTGTTTGGGTGATAACTTTGCAAGTTCTTTCAAACTTCCCGGTTGTAACATAACTCTATAGTGTACAGGTGAACTAATAGTTTTATGACTTTTCCGGTGAAAATTCACTTCAACAACAATGTAAAAATTCGCGCGAGAAAAAAAAAACACTCTGGCGAATTGATTTTCTCTCGCTATCAGGGTGCACTCTTCGTGCGGTTACGTATACTGAATTTGATTGCGCGACTTTGTTAGCTATTTATAAAACATTATTGGTCGATAATTGAAGCGTTTACAACTGAGAAAATGACGTAATTCTACTTCTATCCCAGGCAGCGTCCCTCACTGGGTTGTTAAAAACAGCTCGTCTTCTTCGCCTCATCAGAGTTTCCCGAAAAATGGATCGCTACTCCGAGTACGGTATAGCCGTCATTTTCCTGCTGACATCACTTTTCACGCTTATAGCCCATTGGCTAGCTTGCATCTGGCACGTGATTGGTCAGAAAGAGATCGAAGTCCCGTTTGGCTGGATTCAGTTGCTTGCTGGCACAGTGGAACAACCGATTAATCAGTCAATGCCGGGCAGTGGGCCGGGAACTGGGACCCGGTACATCACGGCTCTGTACTTTACGCTAACAAGTTTGACGAGTATCGGCTTTGGAAACGTGGCACCCAACACTGATAATGAGAAAATCTTCTCTGTTGTAACCATGTTGATAGGAGGTAAGAAGAGATCAACAACGAGATGCAAACACGAATCGTGCTTCTACAATTAGTTAAATTTGAACTTTCGGTGGACAAATGCAAAGGTAACATGTTTCGATCAATCAAAACTGATTTCGTAGGAGCAGTAACGTCATAATAAGACGTCATGAACTTCATGCTGCTTAACGACTTACCATACAAAAATTGCGGGCTCGGTTTAAGTTACAACCAGGAAAGTTGGAATTTCTTGTTCACTGAAGTTAAAGTCTGTTAGCCCACTAGCAACTATGCCTCGTCTCTTAGACTGAAATTCTTTGGATTCGACCTAAAAAAAGGTTAGAAAGTTTCATTTCCTTTCATAGAAGGATCATAAACTATGGATGGTGCTCGATGGAGCAGGTCTCTGGGAGTCGCGGTGGCTTAATGATTAGCGCACTTGACTCCGGATCGGACGGTCCGAGTTCGAGCCCTTGTTAGGGCACTGCCTTGGTAGGGACAGCAATTTGACGCTCCTTTTTCTTCCGACTTTTCGTTGATGAATCTGCAAGAAAACATTGCTACTTGTCGTATACAAAACCAACGCTAAACCGCACGATACCTGAGTAACGTCGAAGTTTTTTTTATTCTCCTCAGCACTGTTTTACGCGGCCATCTTTGGAAACCTTACAGCGATCATCCAGCGGCTATATTCCCGTACAGCCCACTATCATCGAGACATGCGAGTCGTTAAGGAATTTATTACCCTGCATAACATACCAGAATACCTTCAAGGGAGACTCCGGGAATACTTCACTATGGAACAAGCCGCAACTAAAGGAGATGACATTGAATCGGTGAGAAACTGTGCTCCTAACACGTGATATGTATGTTGTCTTAGGAACCAGTGGAGTGCCAAGGTGCAAGGGATAGCTTGCCAGGGGCCCTCAGTATAAGATAAGTCCTTGAGTCCTAGATTCCTTTTTCTATTTAACCATAAAAAGTCTGAGGCGTTATGAGATATTTATAGTAGATCGATTTTTAATTGAGTGTCGAAAGTAATTCACGAATTGCTTTGGTTTTGCATTACTACGCTCAGTGATTGGTTTAAAAATCTCGCGCCTCATTTTCAACCAATCAGAAGCTAAACCAAAACCAATCGTCACTCGCGCGCTCACGTTTCCGTGCTTTGTGTCGGCTACTTGTAATTGGCCAAAGTAATTACTTTGGTCTTGGTTCTAAGACACTGAATTGAGCACAATTAATTCTCCACTCTCCTCCCCGTAGCCGCCCGTCTCTCTTTGCCGATGGAGCCTGGCGAAGGAGAAAAAAGGCTCTTGTGATTGATTTATGGTTTGATTGGTTAGATTTTAAATTTCATTCTGCGAAATCGTGAAATTCAATATTTGACCTGCCAAATCGTTAAATTCAAGATTTGTCCTGCCAAATCGTAAAATTCAAGATTTGACCAACCAAATCGTGAAATTCAAGATTTGTCCTGCCAAATCGTGAAATTCAAGATTAGTCCTGCCAAATCGTAAAATTCAAGATTTAGCATTCCAAATCGTGAAATTCAAGATTTAGCATTCCAAATCGTGAAATTCCAGATTTGACCAACTAAATCGTGCAATTCAAGATTTGGCATTCCAAATCGTGAAATTCCAGATTTGGCCTGCCAATTCGTGAAATTCAAGATTTAGCATTCCAAATCGTGAAATTCCAGATTTGACCTACTAAATCGTGAAATTCAAGATTTGGCCTGCCAATTCGTGAAATTCAAGATTTAGCATTCCAAATCGTGAAATTCAAGATTTGACCTACCAAATCGTAAAATTCAATATTTGACCTGTCAAATCGTGAAATTCAGGATTTTGCCATCCAAACCTTGAAATTCACGATCTGACCTGCCAAATCGTGAAATTCCAGATTTGGCCTGACAAATCGTGAAATTCCAGATTTGGCCTGACAAATCGTGAAATTCAAGATTTGACCTCCCAAATCGGGAAATTCTAGATTTGGCCTTCCAAATCGTGAAATTCAATATTTGGCATGCCAGATCGTGAAAATCAAAATTTGGCCAGCCAAATCGTGAAGTAAAAGATTTGGCCTTCCGAATGGTGACATTCAAGATTTGGCCTGCCAAATCGTGAAATTAAAGATTTGGCCTGCCATATCGTAAAAGTCCAGGTTTGGTCTGCACTTATCGTGAAATTCAAGATATGGCTTGCTCGTATCGTCACTGATTATAAATTCACGTAATTACCCACGTATAAGACGTGACTAACGATAATTGCCTAATTACTTTATTACTGACTAATTGACACAGAAACTACTGTAATAAGACACATCTTAAGGCCATTGGGGAGCAGGGCTGGTGCAGTGGTGAGAGCACTCGCCTCCCGTCAATGTGTCCCGAATTCGATTCCCGGACCTGGCGACATTTGTGGGTTGTTGGTTCTCTTCCTTGCTCCGAGAAATTTTTTTCCGCGTACTCCGATTTTCCCCTCTCCTCAAAAACCAACATTTCCAAATTCAAATTCGATCTGGATTATCGTCAAGCACTTTATCATGAGCCTCCGGCTCGGGTGATCGCGTAAGCACTCCCTGTGTTTGACATTAAGTCCGTAGAATAAAACAAAGGCATGGAAGCAGTTGAAAGAAGCTTTGCGGACTTACATGAAGCTTGAAATATCGTCGAAGGTAAGCATGATATTTACATGATTCACTTAAGAAGACGAAATAGTGCAGAACGAAGCATGGATAAACGAATTACAAGAACATTACGATGGACCAGGGTCTACTCACGCGCGATAAGTCAACGACCAAACCTTGCAGGAGCAGCAACGAGTGGAAAAATTCCACAGACAAGAATCAATGAGACTTGAACAAGAAAAACGCAGGCGACTGTTGGAAAACTTTAGCATAAAAAGACGTCCATGAGGGCTATCTTTGACGCATTAGTGAAACATGCACACGACACGATGGAATCACAAAATTAAGACGTAAATGTTCCCGACGCTTTGCGAAAAACCGAGAGAGTCGAGAGAGATTAAGATATTGTGCTCGCGGACTGTAAGGGAATGCATAACACAATGCTCGAGATACTCGACCACGAAAACGTCGAAAGAGAAATTTAATAGATTCGAAGCATGCACACGCGCAATCAGGAGAACAGTGGCCGTATCGAAGCATTTATCTCGGCTAAAAGAAAATTCAAGATTTGGCCAGCCAAATCGTGAAATTCGAGATTCCAGTTAGCTTTGGATCAGAAGTCTGTTTCCTGTGAAGTTCTCAAAAACACCATTTCCCGTCGAACTAATTTTCCAAAACAAAACTTATCTCCACTCGGTTTTCCATAGTAAGTGAAATTGTGTTTTCCTTCCAAACATCAGACTGAAATTGGCGTTATACAGACTTGGGGAAAAGACTCCCCCAAAGCCATTCGAAAAATAGAGGGGGTAAGTTTCTAAAAAAAACTGGGGTGCTGCATTGGTGGGAAGTATGGCAAGATAATTTGGTTTTATCAACTGGGTTGATAATGTGAATAGGCCACCGTAAAGAGATTAGAAAGCCGACGTTTCGAGCGAGCGAATCGAGAAATTGTGGGTCGCGTGTGGTTTATTTACAGAAAGATGGAGCTACGCTATTGGTTGGTGCCTGGTAACGTGAAAAACAACAGAATAAATTAGTTGAATGAAAAGCGTTCGTTGATACCGTGAGGATTAAAGGTGGGCCCACACGAGGGGACATGTTGCAGGAAAATGTTGCAGCAACATGAAGCGGGGACAAAATCGCGTTAAGTGCACACTGAGGGGACATGTTGCAGGGATGTGTAGCAGGGACATGTAGCAGGGACCAAATCGCATAGTTTGCACACTTGTGAAAAAGCTGCCGGGACATGTTTCAGGGACATGTTGCAGCGACACATACTCTCGTGTGCGCTGACACTTTTTCACTTGTGCAACATCGAATTTGTGCAAAATTTGTCCCCGCAACATGTCGCACGGAGTTCAACTTGTTGAACTTCATGGGACATGTCGCAGCGACAGAACTTTGCGTGAAACGCCATGATCACCGTGTGCAAGGATGTGCAACATGTCCCTGCAGCTAAAACTGATATTTGAACCAATCAGACACAAGATCCAGCTTGCTTTGCGGAAGTGCATTTAGAAAAAAGATGGCGGCCGTTCACAGAGGAGTCCGTGATCGCGCTAGTAATTGGAATCACTGGGATAGAAACCGAAAACTGGTTGTTCTTTTGATGATGCTGCTCGATGATGAAGCTCCTATGATGCTGGAACGAAAAGTCTGGTGCCGGCAGTGGCTACCGAGCGCCGCCATCTTCATTTCCAGATATAAGTGACCAATGCATTGTGGTCTTTATTTCTTAAACTCTCGCATATTACCGTCGTTGTTTCACACGAGGGGGCATGTCCCTGCAACATTTACCAGGGACATGTTCCAGCTACATTTTCGTGTGTGTGTGCAAGTCTTAATCCTTTCCCTGACTCATGTCCCTGCTACACGTCCCAGTTACATGACCGCTAATGTGAACAGTTTATAAAAATGTTGCTGCTACATGTTGCAGCAACATGTTCCTGCGACATGTCCCCTCGTGTGAGCCCACCTTAAGAGTGCCGATTTGAAAAATAAATTTTTGTTCTAGAGTTTTCCGGCTGCCCGTGCTTCCCTGATAAAGGGAAAAGCCGCAGACTGCAATATGTTGCTTAGAATGATTGGGGAGATTAAAGTGTCTCGCGACCGGTTTAGATGCATTTTTGTCGTCTTTCTCTATGTCCCGAAGGTGTTCTCGGAATCCGTCGCCTAGTCGTCTCCCTGTTTCGCCGATGTATAAAAATAGCTCCTGTGGAATTGACATACCCCAAAGCATGGACTGGGAGGGTCCCTCTTTGTCCCATCATTTGTTCTTTCTGGTACTCATCTTTCTCCACATCACCTTAACTCTTTTTACTTTTACCTTTTTCCTTTGCTGTCCTGTTGACGCACATTAGCGCACACTGTTATGCTGGAGCTGCACACGATTTACTCTATTTACTCTATTCTGCGAAATTCCTTATTTACCATTCACAAAAATCATCTCTGAATCACTCAGTTACCTTGCACAAGACACATGTACGCATAACGGACCTATTTTTCTTATTGCAGCAACTGCGTAGCAGTGAATTGTGTCAAGCTTTTCATTTAGACTAGGATTCTTCAGCGCTTTATAAACGTGGAAACCGCGTAGTCCACATGGGAATGTGAAATTTAATGTGAGCGAAGAATCCATTTCAGTTGTGAAGCTGAAATGACTGAAATTTATACACGTAAAATAGCGTGATCGTGTGAAACGGACCGGATGGCGGAATTTCAAACATTAATGTTCAAACTTTAATGTTCTGTGCCCTAGATATAACAGAGAAACTGAAGGTGGGCGCACCTTCCTCGTTACTGGAACCAAAATTTGGAATGAGTTACCACTACGTATAAGGCTGGCGGACAGCATTGGGTGCTTCAAGCACAATATGTGGACTAATATTTTTTCGCAGCAACAATTTTTAAGTCATTTTTTTTGTATAGCTTATATTAGTTTCTATTTCTATTTGTAAATTTTTATTGTATTATACTAGTTTCCATTTTTATATTGTTATTATTTTGAGAGAGGGCCACAAGTTTATTAGCTGTGCTATTTAGTGTTACCCTCGTAAAATAAAGTCTTTATTATTATTATTATTATTATTACTCACTTTAAAATCAGCTTTAATTTAGCGATGATTTAAATCTAGCGACACTTAATTTTGGATTTCATGTAATAAGGTAGCTTATCAAATTTATCGATGAAGAGTTCATTTATTTCCTATTCTCTTGCGCCAGATCATGTATCGCTTTCCAGAATCTCTCCAAGCGGACATCAGAGTTCATCTCAACCACGACCTGTTTGAGCAGTTCGAGATTTTTCAAGACGTCAACGAAGGCAGCCTTCGAGCTCTGGCGACCGTGTTTCATATCGAGCTGTTTCCTCACCAGTGCTATCTGCTGAAAGAAGGAGACCAGGTCACGAAGCTATATTTTATAGTGACTGGTACTGTGGACGTCATCAAAGGCCAACAGACCTTAAGGCTTCTGGGTAAGGCCGGATCCAAAGACTGGTTTTCATCTGTGACGAAGTCGGAGTTGAAGTCGTAATCTGAAGCACAAAGCGTTACGATCTGATGAAAATCAAACCGATGGAGTCGTAAGCAGAGTTCCGATTCCGCTTATGACTTCGTCTTTTATGATCTAGTGAAAACTAGATTGTCGCAGTCGCAAGCAGAAAGGAAGTGCTCGGAGTGCTTGAGACTATCATTGTGCTTGTTTTTCCAATTGCGACTGCGACAATCCAGTTTCTATTGGATCACAAGCGACAAAGTCATAAGAGGAATCGGAAGAAAATGGAAACGTTCTGATTTTTCCGACTCCGCTCCAATTCCGTCGTTTTTATGACTCCGAATACGACTCAGATTTTGATTCACTAAGTCGAAAGTGCGTTTACGAGTTTGACTCCGTCGCCGTTGAAAACCAGCCTTAATGCGTGTGGTTTCTGTTTTAGTATCTGTGTTCTGGCTTCCATTATGGTTATCATGATACGCTACACAGAAATGTGTCTAGGAATTGGAGGAGACAAGCGCGTCGATCCGTACATTTTTAAGGGAGTTGCTTGCATTAAGCTCTTCCTTATTATAAGATTCTCCTTTTCTTACCGTCTCCAAATAAAGAAAACGAGATTCTGCTAGCAGGGAAATAAGGAACTATTTCTTTAACATCCATCGTTAGCCCTGACGTTTAACATCATTCATGGATTAGGGTATGATTTGCGTTTCCCAAAGAGCATCAGTGCAATAAATCGATCTAAGTCTGAACCTAAATAATGCGCATGCTTTCCATTGGTCTGTTCAAGACCAATAATTAGCAGTGAGAAATTGACAGTGAGCGGCAAGCAATTGGCCTATGACAAAGAATTCTCTCTGCGTTCAAGCTATCATGGAGAAAAAGCATACCAACCGCCTAATTGGTCACCTATAAGCTTTTGAAAATTGAAGCGATTTTGTTTTAATTAACGTTTAACACTTCCCGATAAACCCGGCGGTCACAAAGTAATTTGTTATATATATGTATATAAGACTTTAGAAGAATTTCGTACAGCAAGCCGTGCAATGGCTGTCGTCGGTTAACACTCGCAGACAACAATGCACTGTTGCTGTTGCCCACTGACGTGTTACCTGTTCAGCTATATAACAATCAAACTTATTGTATCCTGCGTCCCCGCTTCTACGTCCTAAATGTATGAACCTCAAATAACGCTCATCTGTGTCAAAAATACTAAAGAAAAAGGTGTGTAATCAAATGGTCTTACGTTATATGGTGTCGTTGTTTTCAGGTCCGGGAGATGTCATTGGTTGCAACATGACGTTACGTCCAAGGAGGCCTGGTTGCCACTGTAAATCTCAAGTGAGCCTGCTTGCACAGGTGCCTTGCCAAGTGCACATCATAACTTGGCGGGATCTCCTGCGGGTCATGAGGGTCTACCCTGAGATCCGACAACGTGTCATGGAACAAATGGAGCTCTCATTTGACCTGGACTCCAGTGATATGGTAGGTGTTTTGAGAGTAAAAAGGTCTGTCTTGTTTTGCCAACATATTGGCGAAAGGGAAGACGATGTCATGTCGATATTAATGATGGTAACGATGTAGATTTTCTAATAATAATAATGATGATGATGATGACGATGATGATGATAGTAATGATAACAATAATAGTAACGGTAGCGGCAACGGCAACTGTAACGGCAATAGCAAATAGAGTTTTCGGTGGCATTTCCACACAGTGGTTCTTAACACTGTTCCTTGTACGTCTACGTGGGAGTTTATAAATGAATGCAATACATTTTGAAAACAAAAAGAGAGTGACATACTAGAACACCAACCAACGGCCTGGCTAGTACCCAGACCTGCCAACTCTCACGGTTCTGCCGTGAGTCTCACGATTTTTTGTCATTTCTCACGTTCTCACGAAAGGGCTCCCAATCTCACGGGTTTTGGGGAAAGATCATTCTGAAATGAAACAAATTATCTTATTGAATAAATATGGAAAATAGACGTGGAATGCTAGTGCCATAGAGGTATAAACTAATAAAGGAGAACACTGTTCTTACTATTTTGTACCGAACTACTGCGATTTTTGTTTATGCTGAGAACTTTTTCTCGATGTATAATAATGGGTTTGTTTAAGGAAAAAAATAGAATCTCACTACTTTTTGTACAATCTGTCAATTTTTTTTTCGCGGGTCTCCAGATTTTCCTTTATCAGGAGTTGGCAGCTCTGAGTACCTCACGCTTGCACACAGCCATATCACCCGGAAGCGGCAGCCATGGACAGCTTTTTCGGCCTTGTTAGGCCTCGTCAGCATGGCATAGCCGTCGAGCAGTAATAGGACTAAAAGTCCTACTTCACTACCCTTCACTGACGAGGCGGATGAAAGACACCCCGTTAATCACCAACTCCACACAACACATGTGGGTGTAGCCTGCAGTGCAGGCGTATTTCGGACGCGCGAGTTCACATTTTCGTATTAGGCCGCCATCTTGGATTTGGAGCTGTGGAAGATTGGGGCGAGGAAATATTTTACGAGGGAGTAGGTGTTAAGTACAAAAAATGGGCCAGGGCCAATCCTCTAGCAGCCAAGCGTCCAAGATGGCGGCAACGAAAACACGATTTATTACCTAGCGTCTAGCGTTCCGCTCCATAATAACGCCTGCACTGCAGGCTAATGTGGGTGTCACTAGGACTTTTAATCCTATTACTGCCTGACGGCTATGCCATGCTAATGAGGCCTAACAACGACGAAACAGCTGTCTATCGCTGCCACTGCCCGGTTGATATGGCTGTGCGCATGCGGGAGATACTGGCCAGACCGCGGGTTGGTGTTCGAGTGTGTCCCTTGCGGGTGACCCTATTCGGCGGATTGGCAGAATGAGGGAGTGGCCGTAGTATTGTCCTTACCAACAAGTAAAAGCTAATGGCAAGCAAACTAGCCCTTGAAAGTGAACCGGTGTGAAAGCTAACCGCAAGCAAAAGCGAAACTGCGGTTAGCTTTTACTTGTTGGTAAGGGAATTACTACTGCCATTCCGCCATTCCGTCATTCCGCCATTCCGCCATTCCACCATTCCGTCATTCCGCCATTCCGCAGAATAGGGTCGCACACGCTTGCTCTCTTTTTGTTTTTTAACAAATTTTAAACAAGATCTTTCTGAGGCGTTGCCAGTTGTCTGCAAACCCAAGCAGTGATGATGTCCAGACTTTTGCTGAGCGTGAGCAATCTGTTAAAAGACCTCCTCGAAGATTCGAAATAAAAATTCATTTCTTTTGCATGAAGTTGTGTACCATTGATGACAACGCAAGCATTATTTTCTTTTCTCTATTCTGTATTCTGTTTCAGGGAGATCACGTATGTGGTCAAGATGACTACAATGACCTACTCCAAAGGGCCACTGAGGAAGACAGTCTGTTAGAGACATCTCCCCGCAGGCGACGAAACACAATCGACAACGACATGTCCCACAATCATCAAACCAGTTTCTCTTCAACAGATCTGCATGCAGAGAAGCTGGAAGCAAGACTTGCTCACATGGAAGATTTACTTGCCAAGATTGTTGTGTCTTTGAAAAAAAACGATGGCGGCATGGCTCTCGAAAAGACTCAATCAACTAATGATTTGTTTGTAACCACTTCGTATGTGTGATTAGACTGTCAGTCCTGACATAAATTGTTTACTGAGAGCGAGTTTCAAGTGAGTGTCGTAAAACCAAAACCAATTACTTTGTCCAATCACAAAGGACGGAGAAATTCCAGTGACCCAATCAAACACGTATACGTAGCCGGCACAAAGCGCGGGAAAACATGCAGGCCCGTATCAGGATTGGTTTTTTTTTCTCACCTCTGATTGGTTGAAAAAGTGGCGCAAAACCAAAGCAATTTGCTAATTACTATCGACACTCGACTGAAAACCGCTCTAATTCTCGATTAAGATAAGGTTACTTTGTTAACCTTTGCAGTTTTCCTTCACTTTGGATTTTATATATTGATGATTTGCATCAATTTTACAGAAACTCGAATTTTCACCTTTGCGGAAACAGCTTCCGAAACTAGCAGGTTCTCGTCAAAGGAAGCAACGTTGTCTAGTGGTTAAGGAGTTTATAATCCGAATGCCCCGGTTCAATCGATATCCTCCTCGCTACCGCTGAATTGTTTCCAACAGAGGCCTTTTTCACGATAGCCGCCGTGTTTGTTTTCACGGTGTTATGCAAATTAGGCACGTGATTTGTTAGGGAGGAAATAAGCCTGATTATTTTTTCATAGCCATGCTTTGGTTTCAGTTTTGTGTTGAAAGTCTCACGCAATTTTGGCGCTTTTATAAACAGAAAACGGCGTGCATATTACGAAGGCATTGCGAATTAGATTCCAACTAACCTTAGAATGAAATTATATTATTCTATAACATGGCTCTCAATTGTAACTTTTAGTTTAGACGATACTTCACTATTTAGACGAGCCAATTTTCTGAGAAACGGCATCATTTGGGGTTTCTCCCCTGGTAGACAACGTTTCTAATTTGCATTTGTAAACCATCTCAATCTTCTCTATCCTTTTTGCTTTAGTATCACCTCTTTTGCCGCGCCTGTCTGTCTGTATGTAATATATTTTTTGAATTCTCGATTTATTTTTATTGTAAATATTTGATTTTCACGTAATTAAGCCTATTGGCTGCAAGGTGTATTTATTAATAAACGGTCTTACTCTTTGCCTGACTCGTCCCCAGTCGTCTCCTATGCGATGGAGATGACTGGGGTCGAGTCAGCCTCTTTGCTGTTTTTCTTCCTTAGAAAACTATTAGTTTTAGCTTTCTTACGTTTTAAGGG
Source organism: Blastomussa wellsi (assembly GCA_947652115.1). Lineage (NCBI taxonomy): Eukaryota > Metazoa > Cnidaria > Anthozoa > Scleractinia > Plerogyridae > Blastomussa > Blastomussa wellsi. Next base: position 5,570,811 of record OX393568.1, on the reverse strand, counting down.
TAATTTGGTTTGCCGCAAAAAATGACTCAAATATGGTGGCGTGGCTCCTTTAGCGAAAGTTTTGGAATATCGTTATGTTTGTGAGTTGCTGTTGCCTTTCAGAAAATCGTAGCTGGCGTTTTCCTGCAAACAAAGCAGTATATTCATCTCTCCGAAAATTACAGGCATTACATAGAATATTTAAAAGACAGTACAGCACTTGTAATAACCAACGCAACAGCCAGACAGAAGTAAAAAAGATGTTAGAGTTAATGTTATGGCTCTGATATCGGTGGTATACCTTATTTCTGTTACATGAGGTAATATCCGACCAAAAACGCGCAGTGGAACCCAGTCAAAATGCAATGAACTTTGAATGAGATCCTCCAAAGGCGTTTCCTTCCTGCAAAACCATTGAAGTAGTGACGATCTCCACACATTTTGCCTCTAGCTTTTGCTATACGTTTTGTTTAAGAAACCTCCACGAAGATTCGAAACCGAAATTCCTTTCTTTTGTTTCAAGTAAACAGAAGCTTTCTATACTTAAAAACATGTTTACACTGGAGTTAGAACTTAGAAAAATGTAAAACGATGAAAAGAATTTTAGCGCAAGGGAAAAATCTGATCAACTCAGCAATTAGCCAGCGTACCCACAAAGTGCGTATTGAGTTTGATTCTATGCCAGAGGGAAAACAAGTTTCTAGAGATTTCGTAGTCGCATTAGTTGCTCATCAATAGAATTATCAGATTTCACAACAGACCAACTAAATAGATAACAATGTTTTCATTAGATTAAGCGCGCTTGCGGCTTTAAAAGAGGGCTGAAATAATCCTTCTTGGCTTCAGTCCCTTATGTTTGACACCATTCCTTAACTTACAAGTTTGTTTTTCCAGGAGTCGCTTTACGTGACACACTTTGCTCTTGAAGTCCAAAACTTTGTCTAAAATCTTAATTTATTAAGTCAAAATTTCAATAAACTACCAGGGAATTAGACTGACATAACAACACACATAATAAAGCAGACAGTTGATGTGTTGTCCTTTATTCAGTGCAGCCATGATGCTAAATTTTCATGAACACAAATCGATTGCTAATGGGACGTTTGTGCTGGATCGGACAAAAAATATTTGTCTCCAGTTATCTCAAATTATCAGACTTAACGATTGCCATACATCTGAAAAATGTTCTTTTATCGTTCTAGATGAATTGAATTATCACAAGCGTACTAAACTGATTGGCTGAACGTATGTAAATTGCGCTTCGACGTGAAGCCAAAGACAACATACAAACTATTTTGAGAGTCACTTCAACAAGTGATTACTCATGCATTTCCTACGTAAACACAGAGCTTTTAGCGCTCAAGAAGTTTTAAATGCTTTTGTAGCCATCTTAGAGACAATTTCTACTCAAGAACCCACGCGTGGTGGAGTGTTAGTGGAACGCGTTGGAATTCGACTGAAAATTTCGTTTAAATAGCGCTGTGGAGAGGGGATTATCTTAACAAGGGCACAGAATGGCACACTTTTGGCCATCTGTTAATGCTGTATGCTTTTTCTTGGTGTATTTCTCTACCAATTCGCCACTGATTTACGCCGTGAGTACACTTCGCATAGGAGGTCTGTTTCCGATGAGCGGTTCTTCGGTGGCATCCGCGGGGCAATCACTTCTTCCAGCAAGTGAACTCGCAATTGATCTAGTCAACAGACGATCTGACGTGCTACCCGGTTACCAGCTTCGACTCACCTGGAATGACACACAGGTATTTAAACTGCTTTCTTGTTATTTAATCACGCTTTAGTTGCGCAAGGCACGACCATAATTTTGTGATTTTTGGACTACAAAACTAGAGTTGCGGACTACTACAGCTTCAACATCTCCCGTATCGAATCCCGCGCGCTTTACAAACTCATTTACAACTTCTCGAGTACTGTGAAAAGTATACTCTGACCTTTGGTGACATTTTACATTACAATGCTGACAGCCCATGCGGGTAAGAACTAAATATTTCGGAGTGATGTGGTTTATTTGTATCTTAAAACTCCTTCGAAACTATTTGAAGATGTTTGGAGCCAAACTGATACTAAACGTTTCTATTGTTTCAGTGTGAACATGTGTTGTTTAGTGCTAACACCTTTGATTATCTACATGAAAATAAACAAGTATTATTCCATTTAAAAGGACCTCAGGTTGCCGAAATGATGCGCTTTCATTACAAAAACATAAAGGGAAAATCATAACATCGTGATCAGCGGAACATTGCACTTTGAAGAAAGCTGCAACGCAAATATTTTCTGTTGTCGCACACTGAAAAACCGCAACTCTGTGGTTAATCTCCTGAATGCCGATGTATGTTTTCAAAGCTGGTGATATCACAACAGTCTAAATTGACTCTTCAGTAAACCTTAAGAAGACCTATAAAGAATACAAGAATATATTGAATGTATTTTACTAGAAGAAACTTTGTTTTACAACATTTCATTATTGCGACATTGCGTAATAGCTTTCTCATTTTCAAATTGTAAACAAAACGTGACCGACGTTTGGTTGCTGTTGGCTTTTTCGGATATAACTTCTATCAGTTGTTTGCCTTTCCTCTTAGTTTCTGCATTGAAATTCACTTTTGAAGTTGGTAATTTTTTATAACGGATCGCCAAACACATTATCTTCAAAACTTTGAAATCAACCATGGCAAAAATTTAATCATGCAATTCTTGACTACTCAAAAACATTTACGATACTTAAAAAACACTCGCTCGATCTGTTCCTAAGAGTTAATCGCTGTTATTAAATTATAACTGAATATTTAATGTTAAGGTAGAAGTGTTAGCTCATTGGCTTTTTAACTTGGGATTTCTTAAATTCTTTCAAAAACTATTTAGGTCACAATGATTTAAATGACTTATGTCAAAACCTCAAACCTCAAACGTGAAAACCTCAAACGTGCCATTTTCATCAGAGAATTATCTGGGCATTTTTAATGTTAAACGAGTTTGATGTTAAAAATGTCACTTAAACTAAGGAATTCACAGTTCCAAAGCCGGCTTAATCAGTAGAATAAATTGATTTCGTTTGAATCCTCTATTTCTTCAGTTTTGTGTGGTATAAATAATCCACGTTAGACATTAAATTACATCAAAATGATATATGACAAAAAAGGTGTTCGAAAGTTTCTGATTTCACAGTCAACTCAACACGAGGGTGATATAAAGTTTACTAGTTTACAAAAGTTCATAATTTCATTGTCGGAACTATATGTCTTTCATCGCGGCGTAATTGCTTGTCCGTAATGAATTGTTTTATTTCTTATAAACATATTCGACAATCTTTTATGCAAACGGATAGGACTTGCTTATTAATCTTTTCCCATTTTCGGAATAATTTACAAACCTTGGCTCAGCTCTTCAGATATTTTGAACACGGAAAACTGGTTTGACGCAAAGTATTTTAAAATATGGCCTATTATCTTAAGCTTTTCTTGTCACAAGTTAATTGTTGCCCCGGGGTAAACACGATTATTAGGCGTTGTTTATAAACATATTAAGGCAAAAAAGAGTACTTTTTTTTCAATTCTTTGACAACATATTTCATTCCTAATAAAAGGGTGAAAATTATGTCTTTACGGCGTTAAACGCAAGACGAAGGTTATAGTTTAAATTAATTGCATGGGGCCAAGTAGCATGCGACATTAGGTTTCTAATTTAAGCCACTTTACGGAGCGATTAACAGCCATTAGCAAAGGAATGCAATCTTGTCTTTTCCGATTGTTATTAGAAAAATCACGCGACGGTCGAATTGAATGAATCAGCGTGTTTTACAAAAATCAATGAAATTACGTTCAGTTTGGTTAAAATCCGTGCGTGTTTCCCGTGATCGGCTTTGGCCAGTTTGGTTTAGATTTGCGACAAACACTTGTTAGGAAATTGCTAAATCGGTGTTCTTTCCCCATGAAGTATTTTATGTTAGAAGCTTCGCTTTCTACTAAATTCTTTTGGCTTTGTTCGTGCCTGTTTCACTGACCGGAGGCGCGTGGCCGCCCTGGGGTTTCCAGGGGTTCAGTCTCCCGTGACGCCAGTGTTCTCGTCGCTGTTTCTAATGGAACTGTATTTTAAAATGTTGGTGGCATGTTACTTGTCTTAATTCGATTCAGTATGTTAACTTATAGCCGTTCCTGGTTTAACTTTCCGAAATTAAAGAAGTTTTCTGTAGAATTAGACCCAATTAGACCGTCTGCGGTTTAGCTGAAAGTCGGCGGGCTCACGCCGTTAGAACTTACAGGGTGCTTTGATAGCATGGTACATCGCACACGACCACTGATTGTTTTAAAAACAATTTCTCAGCAAGCGCTCATATCATACGTTCTTTGTCTGTTGTTGAAGACGAATGTTTGGAGACACATAGGTGCCTATGGCCCCGCGAAAACTTGATTGTTTGTAAACTGCCTTTCAACTGTCATCTGTTCATTTCCCGAATACTTGAATGAATTTTCAGCATAGGCGTACGAGCAATTTTTTGCCAGAGGGGGAGAGGGGGGGAGGGGGGTGAACCATTTGCCCAAAAAATTAAGATAGATAAGATAAGATAAGATTACTTTATTTATACACGATATTTCCATCAGCTTATCAACCAAAATTTTAAAAATACAGTACCATTAGATCCTAGCTACAAAAAAGGTATAAAATACAAAAGAATAAAAACTGCTTTTCAAAAAATATACTTTAACATTTCGCTTAAGAATTATAATAAAAATTTACTTAAAACTGTGGCGACTTAGTTTTGTCTTAAAGTCACTTAAGGAAGTCGCTTGTCTTAATTCTGTGTCCACTGTATGAAAAACGTCTTCTCAGGTAATCAGTGCGAGGTTGTGGAAGAAATAGTTTGTTTTCGGTATTCCTCAAACGATAAGCACTCGCGTTGTCGCGATAAACGAATTTTGATCGTAAATATTCTGGTGTCATGATAATTCTGTCAAGTTACTTTGACCGAATTTCTATTGCTGCCCAAAATTTAGGGGAGGGGGCTGCAATCAACCCCCCTCCGGCCCGTAAGCCAATGATTTTCAGGTGATCACTTGCAAGCTGTAATCAGTTAATTAATTAGCTTCGTGCACGTATCGAAACATTAATTTACTTTTTTATCTTATTTACTTTAGTGTGATCCAGGGTATTCCACTAATGCGCTGTTTGAGTCCCTGTACAACAGGCCCCCAATGATAATGCTCCTAGGAGCCGCCTGCTCATCGGTAACCCGAGCAACAGCACAGGTTGGGCAATTCTGGAACCTCTTACAGGTGAATATTAAAATGAGTTATGCTCATTGGTATTCCCCCAGAAATGTGATGAATTTTAAGATATTAAACATTTCCTCTGGTTCGTTGAATAAAAACTTTGTGAATTTAATTTACAGAAAGCAATACCTCTACGGCAAAGAACATTTTTAATGAGCCAATATTTCGACTAGCACAACTAGTCTTCTTCAGGGCCAGTGCTGCTAAGCATTGGGTCAGTGTCAGATCCGTCAACAAGAACTACTTACTATGACTTTGCGTTATGTGGTTCCCTACATTCAAAGGTTTCTTTTATTTGCTTTAAGAGGGAGGGGTGGGTGGGCGAGGTGCGGGGCCCTAATAGTTAGTGGCCTGGACTCTTGATAGAGCGGTCCAAGTTCGAGCGCTAGCCCAGTGTCCTGGCTGGGAAGTGTGTTCTGTTCTTGGGAAAATCATTTTACTTTCACAGTGCCTCTCTTCACCCAGGTGTATAAATGGATACCGGCGAATTAATTCTGCAGGGTAACCCTGCGATGGACTAGCATCCCATCCAGGGGGGAGTCACTAGACTCAAAGGTAGACTCTGTCTTTGCCTACCTAACCCTTAGGGGCGACATAAAGCTTTCAAACCTGAACGCCTGACCTATATAACAGATCCACACTCTATAAGTCTGTTTTCATTCTTCCCATCATTTAACGTCATAAGCACGTTCTAATGGAATGCTGTGATTTGCCTATTTTTATTCAACAAAACCAGACTTGCGTGGTTTGTTATGATCTTGTTGTGTTTTAACCTTTGGCGTTGCCCCCTTAAATTAATGGCTAACTGAAGTATGCTTTTCTTTTGTCTTGACTGACAGGTGTCATACGCCTCCACTGCCTCTGATCTATCCAATAAGAAGAAGTATCCTTTGTTATTTAACATCGTGCCACCGGAATCGGTGCATAACAACGCAAGAATGGCTTTCCTGAAATATTTTAAATGGAACAGAATTGCCACCATACGACAAAACGATTACGTGTTTGACCAGGTAACATGTCATTATACCTCGCTTTCTAGTTCACTTAAGTCTTTAAATGTTCTTTACTTATTCTGATTACTGACGTAGATTCTCTCATTCGTTCATGATTGGTTTGGTCTCGCCCGCAGTGCACTGCTGAATCTAAACATTGCTCGAGATTTAGTGTTGGTACTGCCTATTGGGCTGCTCTCTTGTTCATTCGCTCTCGCTTTGTTCTTGTTAATAAATGTTCCTATTAATGCATCAGGTCAGTAACTCGTTTCTGGCTCCCTTCAGGTTATGGATATGTTCCAAGAAAATTTAATTGACAACCACTTCGAGCTGATAGCCACAGAGCTGTTCACTAGTGATCCCAAGATCCAGATGGAAAATCTCAAGGTAAGTGTTTGCGCCTAACAGTCAGATCTGCTTGTCAAGTTATCTTTTCGAAGTTGCGTTAATTTTTTACATCAAACGTATGTTACTTTCAACAGAAGAATGATGCTCGTATCATAGTGGGAATGTTTTATGAGGATCAGGCTCGGAAAGTATTTTGTGAGGTAACCGCAATTGTCCATGAATTCGCTACTCTTTCACTCTTGTTTCGCATGTGTCTACACTTGTTCTTTGTCTGTGATACTAAAGCGGTTAAACTCTGCTCGCATTCTGACGTTGACCAACCTCGTCCCCGGGGCCATCTGCAGTTTCAAAAATTGCGTCCGCCATTTTGAAACCGCAGATGGCTCTGGGGACGAGGTTGGGCGTTGACGGCACTGGAGCCGTTTGCCAATGACTTACACGACGAACATAGTCATAGCAGAACAGTACATACGTTATATAAGCGTAATAAAAAGTATTGATCATATTAGCCAATTTAAGTACACACCGTCTGTCAGGCTATTGGTCGAAATTGGTCACGTGACATGGTACGCCTAACTGGGCAATTATCTCACGATCCACATTGTACTGGTTGTCGAGAACTCGTGTGCATCGTATTTGTTGTTCGCTAATACAGCCCTCACTGCCCTAAAAACTGTCCTCAGCATTTTACAGGTTGTTCAAATAGTTAAGAACCAGGCACTAATTTTTTGTACGATTTTCTACCTCGGACTTTCTCGGTCCTTTTTTATACAACATTTATTTTACAATAACTGCAGAAATTCTCGCGCTCTCATTGGCTAATATCCACCGTCGAAAAACATGACAAAAATGACAAATTTGACAATGTGATGAAGAAATTTATCGTCGATTACAGAACGTACCATAACAAGCTCGCGTTTATTTGTTAACTAGAAGCGTTTGAAACGTTGAAACATAAAGCGCATAACATACATTACATTCTAAGTGCAAACAAAGTATTAAGCAAAAAGTTTAACGAAAAAATTACAACAGCAATATCACTGGAAAAAATGTATAGACCAAAACATTACAATTTGGAGTAAAATACTGTTAAATTGGGACGTGACAATTAATTGCATACAATTTATCTCTATTTTTAACGTTCTAGAGGGCTGAATAAACTACACAATTAAATTGATAAACACAGTCCGCTACCAGGAGCTTAATCACTAGGTAGAAAAACATCAAAGACGAATGAGGCAGATCGAGAAGGATTGTAATATTGGCAAACTTGAAAACTGATTTAGTCTAAACTTTTCAAGACGTTCCACATGTGAGAGGCATGTACTAAAACCAGGAATATTAAACACCGGAACACCGGAACACCACAACACACCCCGGAACACCAGAAATTTATTGGCATTTTATCGTATTTCTGGTGTTCCGGTGTTCCATGTTTTGTGGTGTTCCGGTCTTCCTGGTTTTAGTTCATGCCCATGTGAGAGAGCTCCCAGTGCAACCTTCTGTTTGTACCTGTAATTCCTATTTTCTGGAGACATTCTTTTTCGTCTTTCTCAGCCGATAGAACGTTTCTCAGTCGTAGCTAGTACGTTACTTTAAATAATACTTCTGATATTATACATAGCAAGGTCACTCTCGTTTTGTAGGCTTACAAACAAGGAATGTATGGAGAGCACTACGTGTGGTTATTACTGGACTGGTACGATAACAAAAAATGGTGGCTGGTTAAAGATGACAAAGTTGATTGTACAGAAGAGCAAATAAGAAAGGCAGCGAAGGGATATTTCTCTATTGAGACTGCCAGAATTGTTTCAAACAAGCAGCCCACAGTATCGGGAATGGTAAGTTCGTATCGTAACATGATTTGTAGTCAGTTAGTAGTCAGTTTTGTAGACTTTATTCTTACTTTGCGAGTAGTAAAAAAAAAGAAATAGGAACTTACAATTTTTCGCTTGCAAAGTTAATAAATGATAATAAATCGTTCAAGTACATCGCAAATTATCAGAAACAGTGTTGATTCTTAAGTCTAAATTATTATCCTTGAATTGAATGAAGTCAATGAAATTTAAGTACCCATAAATGGAGACTAGTTCCTGTAGTTCTGTCTCTGGTTTACTTGTGTGGAGGAGAGACAGAAATTTAAAATTTTGCGCTATTAGTATCTTACAACTGAAGAAAAGGCTAAAGTAGAAATTACATATTACATATTGTATTAATTACATATTTTTTTTACATATTTGGCCTCATTGTCACTTTCTTGGAATGAAATGATAAATTTTCAGAACTGGAGACCATTTCTGTTTGCCGTGGTTCATTGTTTTTTTTTTGCGTTTGTTGTTGTGTGCGTTCTGGTGCAAGAATCCTCCTTGCTCTAGCAGTTCGTCTCTCCATCCAGGCCAGATATATCGAATGAGCAAGTGCCAATACAGAGCAAAACTGCGCCATTCTGTATTGGATAGCTTCATCCAATCTTTGAACGACCGGAGCCTAGTGTTTAAATTGGCCTGCGTACACATGAACGTTTTAAGGCGGTGGCAAACGAGGACATTGTTGCTCGTGATGTTTCTTGGCGCGCGCAAACGAGGAAACATTTGTTGAAGTAGCATCCCAGCATTTCACTCTCACACAGGCTTCCAAGTTTCGTCTTCCGTCAGAAACCGGCCAAAAAATAAAGTGTTTTTTCTCTTTCCAATTTCAGACGCCTGAGGAATTCCTGCAAACCCACGTTAAGAACAACTCGGACTTATACGTACCGTTTGCGTTTGACTCAGTGTGGACGATCGCTCTGACGCTGAACAACTCCGTGCAGCAAATCAGAAAAACGCTGAACAAATCTTTAGTAGACTTCACCAACAAAGACAGCAGCATGACGCGGATTCTCAAAGAGACAATGGAAAACTTAGAATTTCAAGGAATAACGGTAAAATAACGATATTTTAATTTTAGGAACATTTTTTGGTTATTCACCTGGACTCGCGCGCAATTCAGGTTCCCCGTCAGAAAGAAAAATTCCACTGGAAGGGTTAGGATGGCTCTGAATTCCCGCTGAAGAATTGTATCTTAATGTGCTGATTATTACCCAACAATAAAAACTGGGAGTTACCAGGTTCGTTTTTGAGATACAGTCGAACCTCGATTATCCGGACATCGATTATCTGGACTTTTCGATTATCCGGACTTTTTCTAAGGTCCTGTATTTTTCATGAATATTAATGAGCTCTGATCTTGAAAACTTCAAGAAGCAAAAAATTCAGAAATTATGTTAAAACTCAGGAAAAGTGTGTTTAAAACATTGCCCGCTCCGCTTTCAGAAGATCGAGCGCTCGGCGACAAAAAGCATTCTGATATGCTGTTTCTATGGTAACTGGGTTTTTTATTACCATGAAGTGTTATTATCTTCTACAGGGAAAAATAAAGTTTTCAGACACGGGCGAAAGAACACGGCCTGCTTGCATAAAACAAATGCAGGGTAAGTTTCAGATAGCTAGATGACAAACAACCGACCCTTTTAGAGGTAAACTTTCCTTTGCCTAGGACGACTTGCAATTTTTCCACTCAAATAAACCAAGCCAACAATTACATCCTGCTTTTTCTGGTACGCATGTTAATTCTTTTCCTGAACAAGACCAGCTGCAGAATCTAGATCAATCCTAAGTTCGTCAAGTTCCAGACCAATCAATAACTTTATTATTTAAGTCTCAAGTTAATCCAATTCAATTGTGACTATGTATTTCTTTCTATTTTCTAATTATCGTGTTCATTCGGCAGATTTAAGAATAAAGCAATTGCTTCTTAAGCTTAAAGGAACTTCTAATATACGCCACATGATCCTCATTTGTGTGTATTACTGTTTTTCTTCCAAACAGACGACAATTCAGTGGTAGTGGGCATGTATTTTCCTGATAGTGGCAAAATTGAATTCAAAGGTGCTAAAGTCATGTGGCAAGGTGCGCTATGTTTACATCGAACGTTTTACTGATGGAAGAACACAAGTCCATCCCAATCCCTAGTGATAGGAGAACTAGATGAATCTGTAGCATAGGATAGACTGCTTGCAGTCTGTTTCTCTCGCGAAATTTAGGAAGGGTGTACAAAGCTCAAGTCCGAAGCGAGAGTTTAAGACGCGCGGGTAGAGACAGGTGTGTTGTTTTTATGCAAAAGCGCTCGTTGGATCCTGCGCGATAAGCCGACTACGAATGTTCTAAACACGAGGCGATTAGAAGTATCGTAACTCCCCTGGCTGCGGGCAGTGCTATTCTTACTAAGATTGCATAAAAATCGCCCCAACAATTTGCCGCTACTCATTTATGCCCCAGCCCTGCCGCGTCCTCAGGCGCCGATCGGTCATGTAAGGCGGTAAGGCGGGAAATCAGGTGTGCGGGAATTGATGGTCAGGTTGCACTCCGATTTCCCGTTCGCATCAGTCCCACAACGCCACGCGAACCGCGCAAAATCAATCCCAAAAAGCAAAGCGCATCCAGCACGACCAGGGAGCGACGTCTGGGGACGAGGCAGGCCCAAGCTAGAGTTCAACCCAAGACCACTAGACCTTGGAATCCATTTCATCCATTAGGCCACCGTGTATTCTGCACGTTTAGGAAAAATACTGCTTTTAACTCTTTAATTCCCAAGGCAGCTATTTCGTTTCACCATTATAAATCAAACGGGTAGCGAGAATTATACAGAAACATCTCAACGAATTCAGGGGTTGTATAGCAAACTTCTTTCAAGTAAAACAAAGACAAATGTAGTCAAGTCTGAAATACATGTCTTTGTAAAGCAAATTTCTTATCGTTTTTATTATTTTTTATTTAAGGTGGCTCAAACCCTACAGATGGCAAGGTTATCGTATATGAGGTGCAGTATGTTTCTACGCCATTGTTTTGCGTCATCGTTATTTTGGCGAGCGGTGGCATTCTGTTAGCGCTGTACTTCTTGTGGTTCAACATTGCACGACGAAAGCACAGGTATGTCCGCTGACTGACACTGATGTTAATCAACTTCGAGACGAAACTGCATTCTCACACCAGGGTCACTAACTTCTCGGGGACTGCAATTCTCTGTCAATTGCTACTCCACGGCTCCCCAGTCGAAACATTTCTCCTACCTGATAAAACAATTCTCCTGGAAATGTTAAAGCAAGTCCAAATGATGCAAAACTTTCCCAAGCATGAGAATGTTGTTTTTGACTACCTAAAGAAAAGAATTTATAAAATTGAAAAAGTAGTTGATTTAATTTTTAGAGAGATGCTTTAGTAAATCGCTTTCTCTTGAAAAGAATAAAGGAGATCTCATGATTTTCAAAATTCGTCAATCTTATAATCCATTCTCGTCATCGTTCTTAATGGACTCCTGTCATTTGTCGAATACTTTCAACAAAATCAAATCCATCATTGTTGTTGGATTTCCTACGACGTTAACTGATGTTATTCTTTTCCCTTGATCACGATACATTTATCCGTCTGTTGACAAACATTCTTTACAGCTATATCAAGCTATCAAGCCCAAACCTGAATAACCTTATTCTCCTTGGCTGCGTGTTGATCTACCTGTCTGTGTATATGATCGCCATTGACGGAAAACGAGTGGATACAAGTTCACTTGCTGGATTATGCATGGTAAGAATACAGAGGGCAATTTGCTTTGAAACACTTTTATGATAGCGAGTTACTGTAAGTGATTCAAGTGTTTTTTTCGATTACGTGTCTGTAATTGCTGTGATGCCTGTGACACGTATTTAGTCCTATTTGATACTGCTGTCTTCTGAACAATTTTCTGCTTTCCTAATCTCGTTTAGCATTTGCTGGACTCATGTAATTGGTTTACGAAGCTCGTACAACTAACTCTTCTTATCTAATCAATCACAGCAAAGGCGCTCTGTTCTCGTCCAAGAAGATGCTAATACGACGAGGCAGGAGTGACTTAATTTCATGCATCAGCGTGCGTTCATCGAGACATTTAATACGCGGGAAGTTTGGGAAAGCACGAAATATGCGTAAGTGTTGATCGACGCGATATAACCGAGACTAACTCTAGCTTCTTGAGTGCTCTTCAAACTTCCCATGTCCTTCATATCTTGATGAACGCACTGCTAACACGTGAATCAATTATTTTATAACATTTAACAGGGCGGTATAAAAATTTCCTCTGCCATGCTTTGGAGAACATTTGGCTTCGTCATCAGCGTGCACAATAGGAATATGAAGTACGCTCGCACATGCAACTGAACAAATCAACATGTGCTGAAAGAAACCAAGCAACAGAAATACACTTTCCTTAATTTAATGTGCCTTTCCCGCGCTCGGTAACCACTTTTGTTAAACGATGTCTTTATCCCCATTGCAGGCCCGAGGTTATATCCTTTCTATTGGTTACAGTTTAGCTGTTGGTGGAATGTTTTCAAAAATGTGGCGAGTATATCAGATCTTCAGCAATGTTAAACCCAAACGAAAGGTATGTTAGAAGGTTGTGCCGTACAGCATGACTCCCTTTCTCTTATAAACTCATCATTCGCTATTTTTCAATAGCAACGGAGTGGGTGTTGAAAGCGAAATCATATGAGCGCTTACGATCTGGTGAAAATGGAAAATTTGAGTTGCAAGCGGAGTCGATCATAAGCACGATGGAAATTATCAGAGTAGGAAGAAACAGAACGTTCCATCTTCCAGTTCCGCGACTTTGTTAGTGAAAACTCGCCAATCGACCCCAGAGCCCGCGTTACGTTTAGCCAGCGGAACGTGAAACCCAAAGGTACAGTTCTGGGGTGGTGCAGCTCTTTAATTTACAAGGTCCCACAGTATTGGCTGAAAAAATGATAAACAAACAACAGTAATAATGCCTGGCCCTAAAACAAGTAGAGCTGTGTGCTATTAAGATCCAATGAAATTAGAGGTTCTAGAGAGCTGCGAACTATCCCAAGGTTCTGGTCGATTCAATCACCGCCGAAACGGAGGAATATACAAATCACAGTGCTTTTCCGCTCAGGCACCCCGAGCAGTTTCTTTCTGCTTGCGACTCCGACAACCTAGTCTTCACTTCATCATAAGCGACGGAGTCATAAGCGGAATTGGAAACTGCTTACAATTGCCTGGATTTGATTTTGCCTAGACTGTAATACTTACGACTCCGTCGAAGATCATCATGTTCAAAATTCCTGTTTGTTTAGATATTCAAGTACAAGGAACTTCTTGGCGTTTTGGTAATTCTGGTGTTGGTTGACATTTTGGTGATGTCGCTGTGGATTGGAGTGGACACACCTGAGATAGTAACAACTAACTTACAGTCACAGGTCAGTGAATACTGATTAATAGCTAAATTCTCCCCATAACAACAATACAAAGCAAAACAAAGTGGGTTATGAGAAAATAGCACGAATTGTCATACCCTCCAAGATGTACAAGTACAAGTACGGGTAAGTAAGTGTGCTCTGCGACAGTAACAAACAATACAAACACCAGAAGATGCGCCTGATCTTCAAACTGGGTACCAGTCAGCCGCGCGGAATGAACTCTGACTTTAGATTTTTTAGGTCGTTGCTTGCTGATCCCTAGCGCGCGCTCCTTTATACTTAAGCTAACTTCATGGCGCAAGCTAGTTTTCTAACTGAAATCAACGGACATCCACTGATGAAGGGCTATGCCCGAAACGTCTGGCCTTCAAAGTCAACTATGGCAGTTTTTTGCTCTTTAGAGAGAACGTTGATTAACATTTTATTGCGTATTAGTACAAGTGCCACGCAGTTCACGGATTTTTCTCCGCCAATTTCGTATGAGAAAATAGTACCGCACGATCACAACGGTAAATGTGCCCTGATTCTGCCAACTAGTATGATCAGTAAGATAATCATTTATTTTTTCGTAGGCAAGAGATGAACCTCATTTAAGAATTATCTCACAACGTCAACACTGTACTTCCAATTACTACACCACGTGGCTGTACATTCTCCTTGGTTATAAAGTCCTCTTGTTGCTGATTGGCTGCTTTATCGCGTGGGTCACACGCAAGGCCAAAGTCCACTCACTCAATGACTCGCGTTTCGTGTGCATGAGCATATACAACATAGTACTATGTGTTATAGTGGGTATACCGCTGGCCTTCCTGATAGATGGGCACGTGGACACCTTGGTAGCGTGTCTATCATTTTTCTTGCTCCTTCCTACTACAGTGACTTTGTGCTTACTCTTCGTCCCCAAGGTAAGTGCAGGAATTTTACAAGCATTCTGAAGTTGCAGGTGTGTGGTAGGGTGAGAGTATGACGGGGGGTACGGTGGGGTATGTATGTAACAGGACGCCTGTCGTCCATCGTCCAGGCTCTATTTTCATGATGCGATCCATTGACAATATAACATAACAGCCGAATATGAGCCTTATCACAGGTAAACTTTAATGTGTAACTCTCGTAGCGTAGCGATATGCGTGTTCAGTTCATGTAATAAATTTTACCCTTTTGTCGTAGTGCCGGCCTTGTAGTCAATTTGATTTTAACAGGTTTTATTGTATTTATTACAATCCGTAAGGCTGTAGTTTCTGATGTATTGGTATACAGTTGTAAGCTTATTTCTCTTATCGGGATTTAAGGAGGTAGCGTGGCCTAGTGGTTTAGGGCGCTGGAATTGCAATGCGGAGGTCCCGGGTACAAGTCCCCCTTCCTGTCGCTAGAGACTAGATGGATTTGTGTTCGATGGCCTGAGTTCAATTCCTCCACGCCTTGTAAATAACCAACTGGTCAGCCTCCAGCCTGTTCGGAATTTTTACGCGTTTCTGTTTCTTTGCGTCTATTTGTTTATTTTCCAGGGACCACAAGTAAACTACTTGGACCACCAGTGATTTAGGCTCGATCACCAGCCGCTGTTCGGGAACCGGAGCCCGCGCTCCTCCCCGAACTCACGGCTGGACGCGTGAGAATGCCATTGTTGATTTCCGCCAATCAGGAGGTCGCCTGCTCAAATCGAGCAGGCTGCGAAGGCCGCATAAATTATTTCTTCAAAGCAGATTTTCAGAATGACGGATGCGAAGGAGTGATTTGGTTTGGCGTGTGATCGTATTTTGAAGCGCTTTAAAGTCGAGAAAATGAAAGATCCACAGAGAAATATAACAAGATGAGATTTCTGTTTGATACTTTTAGTATTTGTGGTTGGTTTTAGACCGTAGCCCATGGTGATCGTTATTGGCAATTCCACACTTTTCCTCCCCGACTCGTACCTAGTAACAATTGCTTGAAATATTAAAAGAACAATTTAGCTATCACGTTGTTTGAATCGATAACCGAAGAAAGGCTTTTTGCGGCCTTCACTCTTCCTTGATCTGCTGCATGGCGAAGAGATTTTGTTGACGCGACAACACTGGGCGAGAAGGTACGCCACGCTTTTCTATTATTCGTTTCAAACTTTTCCTTCGACTGGCGATGAATAGTTTTTGTATCTTCTCGGAGCTTTTCAAAGCGCTAGCTTTGACTTTTCGATGGCAACATCGAAATAAGAGCAAGAACAAGTTGCTGGTATTGGCGCGTGTGTACATTTAGGCTTGCTTTCCGAGTCCTAATTCACATCCGGTGACATCTGAGAATGCATTAATTATTTGTTTTTCAAATACGTCACAGACATGGATGGCCGCTCACGCGTCCAGCCGTCTCTTCTCGGGGAGGAACGAAGACCGGACTCGAGAGAGCGGCGGAAATCGAGCCTACCAGTGATTGTGCCTATCCAAAAAAGTTAATTCTATTTTGTTTGTATGCAAGAGAATCACATAAATAAACTTGAGTAAGCCTCTTAAATAATTCTTCTAATGTTTTTGCCGTAGATAATCAAGCTGAAGAATAATGTAGAGGAGCGGTCAAGACTTTATAGTTTATCCGCCATGAGCGGAGCCACAGCCAGCCCACCAATGTCAAATAACGGATCCATACAGTCTGTAAATGAACCTGACGTGGTCACAAGACTCCAGGAAGAGATAGCCACGCTGAAGCATGAAATACGAGCAATAAAGGTTGAACATGGAGAGAGCAACACACCGAATCTGTCCGTTAGGATCGCCGACCCAGTTGAAAATGGCAGAGATGGAATATCTTTCACTCAGCCAGCTCCAGCGCCATCACCACGACCAAAACTCAGTAAGCGTTCGGTCACATGTCACACCTATCAAGAAATGTGCGTTCGAAAGAGAAGAAGGCGCCGCTCGAGTTCTTTCTCCGGGCCTTACTTGCAACGCCAATCGCTGGATCTTGGGGCGTTATTTTCGGAGTTGGCCGATCCCTTGTTGGTACTCAAAGCAGAGAATAAAGATCTTAAAAAGAAGCTTCAAGAAGCGAGGATTTCCGAGGCTGGTAAACTGGCTAAAGTGTTGCACGAAAACGCTCAGTTGAACAGGAAAATTGTCGAGCTGAACATCAAGAATGCGCCAAGCGACGAGGCTGAGAAAGTTTCGCGTCTATTGAAGGAAAATTCGGAGCTGAAAAAACAGTTAGGGGAAGTCAGCATTTTGAATTCAGTTTGGTGTGACGTCACTCCTCGCTTACATAGGAAACAGAATGAAGATAGGAAGGTTTCCAAAGATCTTAGAGAGGTGAGAGTCGAGCGCAATTAATTCCGTTTTTTTGTCAAATTCTACAACTTGAAAAGTTGCTAATTTCTAATACTATAATAATAATAATAATAATAATAATAATAATAATAACTTTATTTAAGTGTCAATGTATTTAGCACTACTGTGCTAATTGGGGACACTGTAAATACGTAAACAAATATTGTAAATGAAACAGCCTCAATCTTCTCTATTTTTAAAGGAGCTACGTTACGATCTAACAGTTTGCTAAGGAAGAAAAACACCAAAGAGCTGGTGATACTGTGAACAAAACAGAAACAACGATAGTTGAGGGTGGAGAAGATTGAGACGGATTACAAATGACAATTTTGAAAAATGTAGCTCCTTTCACTATCCTTGTTCCGTTTTGCTTAAATATCACCTCTTTGGTATTTTTCTAATAAACTATTATTTTGAGGTTTCCTATACATTGTGCGTCGCAAAAAAAAGGCTCAAAATGTTGTGACGTAAGCTCTTTAAAAACTATTGAGACATTATCTTGATGATGTGTAAACAAATTATTCCAACTTCCTCTTAGTTGAATTTATGGAAACCAGTAAAGAGAATTTGTATGTTGACGTTAGGACATAATTTTTCTCTCTCAACAGCTTCAGCAGCTTCTCAGTGTTGACCTCGGAGCCCGCAGGCCCGGCTCATTCGGCCCCTCCTCCCTTAGTCGTCCACCTCCAATAGGTCGCTCTCAGTCATCTAGCGACTTACAGCTGTACAGTCGAAACGGAAGCGTCTTGGGTGAGAAGAAAAGAGCACCAATTAGCCCTCTAGCAAAGGAGAAAGTGAAAAGATTTAGTTTCGATGGTGTTGGCAAGAGACAGGGACTCTACACTAGGGACTCCAAAGCTGGTATAGCGCTAACGGTTACTGACGCTGGTAATGTAAGTAGACCAGAGTCGCCGCAATCCGAGGCAAGTGAATCCATACCCACAATCAGTCCGGATACAATTCGAAGAGACAACATTGATGGCTGCGAATCGGAGAAGGAAGCTTCCGATATTGGTGAAAGAACTAATGCAGGTTTCAGCGGAGATGAAGAGGAAGAAATTTGTGATATCAAGTCCGGAGACCCAATTTTTACTTTTAGACCATCTTCAAACAATTCAACTTGTTCAAAAACCACAGAGGATACTACGAATGAAATGTGCGATTCTACAAATGGCAATTTGGTAAACACAGAACTTTTTACATCGCTAGATACAAAAGAACAAACGAAGCGTGATTTTATTGAAGCTGCAGTCATTCCGAATTGGAATCTGACGCTTATTGCGGAAAGTGCGCATGAATTTGATCTTGGGACTACGAATTCTCCCCAGGACGGAGACTTTGGAAATGATGTCCCAAACGGCTCCTCTTCACGTAAGTCTCATGGAGTCGGAGAACAGATAGGGCTCAAGGCTGATCAACATATAAGAGACCCGATCACAAGTGATCATAATGACGCGCCAGTTGTCGAAACGCCAACGCTTTGTCATGGTCAGTTTTTTTCAGCAAAACTGGATGACTCGATATTTTCTCCAAAATCGGATTGCATACTTGAAGGAATTCGACCTCCGCTGCAAAATTCGTTCCCTGATCAAAATGACGGTTTGCCAAGGACGGATAAGATAGAAAGCAAACTACACGTAAACAATTCGGAAATAAAAATCTCCTTGGCAGAAACCATGGCTATTGTTGGTGAACATAAAGGAAAGATGAAGTCAATGGAAGCAGAGACACATGACTCAGACTTACATGACGTGAGTGATGTAGCAAAGGAGCCTGTTGCTAACGGAGGAAATGTTCAAGATGTCCCGGTTTATAAGAAAAAGCTACAGAGGAAAAAGGACAAGAAGAAAAACGACAGAATAGAGAAAACTTTTTTTGTTTAAACCATTGTTAATAGACTGAGCTGCCATCGAGTGCTCATTCAACTATTTTCGATGAAGGCGAAATGAACGACAAAAATTGGCGGAGTTAGTCTACGAGCAAGTTCCCTTTTCTGCAAAGTGACATCCCCTCCCCTCCCCACTCCCTCTTCCCCAAGAGAGCTTACTTACAGACTAGGGCACAGGCAGCCCAAGCTCACGTTGTGATCAGGATCATACTGCATAATAGCTGTCATGGCAAAAATATAACAGTTTGTATGAGAATAATTTACAACACCTTTTAGCAAGCCGAAATACTGCCAATTTTTAAATAAAATTGACTTACCTTACTTTCACTGTTTTTATTCTTGTCTGCACGCTTATTTTGCCGCTTCTTTGCCATTTAGGCGAGTTATCGCTTTCTGGGTTCCCCACTAACTCGCCTAAATGGCCAAGAATCGGCAAAATAACCGTTCAGATAAGAATAAAAACACAGTGAAAGTAAGGTAAGGCAATTTTATTTAAGATTTGGCAGTATTTCGGTTTGCTAAAAGGTGTTGTAAAATATTCCCATACAAACTCTTATATTTTTGCCATGACAGCTATTATGCAATATGATCCTGATCACAACGTGAGCTTGGGCTGCCTGTGACTAGGGTGGAATTCGCCAACTGAATAAATAAACATGTCAGAAATGAATTTTATTAAACCATGATTATAATCCTTAGAAATTAATATTTGTTTTCCCCTTGCTGCTTTAATTTAGTCTTTTCGCTGAACTCAGATCTATCATAGACTTTCAACAGATCCATTACTAGAGACTGCCGAGCGGAAAACTAAAAACGCAAGCGGGACATACAGTCGCGCGAATTATCTCTTGTTTTTATTTGCTATTTGCCCGATGATCCAGGATGCTGGTGACAAGGGGAACTGAGACTAATGATCGCCTAGTCCTTTGCAGTTTGTTGCGCGCGTTCTAGATGTTTGCATCGCCGCCAATAGCGCTAAATATATCGCATCCACAAGTGCAAATCAACCCTACGAACTGGTATGTGATAGGACATAAACATATAATTTGGTTTTATCAACTGGGTTGATAATGTGAATTGGCCACCGTAAAGAGATTCAAGAGCTGACGTTTCGAGCGTTAGCCCTTCGTCATTCATTGTTATACTTCCCACCGACGCAGCACCACAGTTTCTATAGAAACTTACCCCCTCTGTGATAGTATATACCCGAGGGTGGTGGGGGAGCCACGTCCATTGCACAAGTGGCCACAAGTGCATGGGTAAAACTTCTCGAAAATGCCAAAGAGCAACTAGGCATTTTCAGTTCCTCGTATCCTAGATAGAAGTGTCCTCTAAAGTTTGCAAAAAATACTATGATAATTTCTTTTTTGGTCTATGCGCTCTGTATAGTTCCCCAAGAATGAGCTTTTGTCATTTTCCAATCACTCGTATAGTTAATTTGTCTCTTACAAATGGCCAAGTACCTGATAGATTCAAGGTTACCATGTTGAAGCCGTTGTTGAAAAAGAGTGGGTCTGATCATGAACTATTTTCTAACTTTCGTCCTATCTCGAATTTATATTTTCTATCCAAAGTTACGGAGAAAGCAATCGCAGCACAATCAACGAACCACCTTAAGATAATGAAGGCTTATCAGAAGAATTTCAGTCGGCATATAAATCTCATCATAGTACAGAGACTGCGCTTGTGAGAGTTCAAAATGATATTTTGAAGGCTATTAATTGAAAATAACAGATCGGTTATTTTATTATGGCTCGATTTATCGGCTGCATTTGATACTGTCGATCATTCGATTTTGTTATCTAGACTACAGAATCGCCAATTGTAAAAGAAGAATTTACCAGTATGAGGTACCACATGGCTCTGTGCTGGGATCCTTGTTGTATTCCCTTTATACGAGCCCACTGTGTGACATAGCCAGAGAGCACAGCATACCGTTGCATCTCTATGCAGATAACACGCAGTTAAACTTGTCGTTTACGTCCAACTGTTCCAATCACCTATCAAGCTCAAATTTAAAGATGGCAGTAGAATCATGTGTTAAGGACATTGGGGACTGGATGCTGCGCAGCAAACTTAAGTTAAATCAGGATAAGACTGAATTTTTGCATGGTTATTAGTTCTAAGTAGGGAGCTTAAGCAATGACGACGGCGACGGCTAGGACGACGCCTGCTTAAAAATGAATTTATACTTGACGCACGAATCTCGCAATTGTCTTGATGTATTCGGTGCATCTATCGCTTTCAAACGCAGGTCTTGTAGAAAATAAAAGGACGCGTTTATTTTCAAACAGAAAAATGAAAATTAAGCCGTCGAGGTTCACGTTCTCCAAAGTAGTCAGAATTTGGTCATTTCACGTTGTTGTTTTGCAGAGGACGGCAGAGAAATATACAAAGAATTATAACGCACGTGCAGAGCTATTGTACTGCTCATTAAATCTTTTGTTTTGCGACGTTCTCGTTGACGTTCGTCGTGGTTTGCTTAAGCTCTCTAATATCGTCCACGACCACCCCTCGGCTATATACGAGTTGGCGAAGAAGTAATCAAGACTAGTAAACAGGCCAGGAATTTAGGAGTTGGATTCGATTAATGTTTAGATTTCAAAGAACACGTTAAAATAACCTGCAAGAGCGCATTTTTCCGCATTCGTGGTAGAGCTAAAATTAGGCGATATCTATTGTTCACGCTGGACTTTTGTAACGCCCTACTGTACGGTCTCCCAAAGTATCTGATTAATAGACTTCAGCTTGTACAGAACTTAGCAGCTCGCCTTGTTACCTTGACTAGAATGCAGGAACACATCACACTAACGAGCTTACATTGGTTGCCATTTCATTTTAGGATTATTTTCAAAATATTGTTGCTAACTTACAAAGCTCTGAATGGACTGGCCCCTGATTTCATTAGAGACCTACTGCGATTTAATATTTCTGGTCGCACACTAAGATCTTAGCAACAGGTTGCTTAATGAGCCTAGAGTAAGTCGTAAAACGTTTGGTGAAAGGGCTTTTTTCCGTGGCGGCACCAAGGCTCTGGAACGAAGTACCACTCCACATCAGACTTTCACCTTCCGAGGCAGTTTTCTGGACTCATCTTTTTAAGCGTGCATTTGATTTGTAGTTTTTACTTTTATTTGTAACTTTAATTATGTAGCGCATTCAATTCTTAGGATTTAGGATTTTAAGTTTTTAAATGATTAGGATTTTAATTTTAGGATTTTAAACTTAGGATTTATTGTAAAGCGCCATGGACAATTAGTGGAAACTGGCACTATGTAAATTGAGCGCACACTGTATCAGTATCTGACCGTATCTGAGGAATCTACTAAAATGACGAGGAAAACTGGGGAGAGCCTAAGTTAATTTTGACCGCGATGTGCCAGCGGATTCCGCTTTCTCCGTATTTCGGTCATGTAACTACAAACCAATGATGTGTTAAAATATAAATCAAATTCGCGGGTTTTGCTGCGTTCAAAATGAGCAAGAAAAGGCAAGATAATTGGCAGTTGTGTGAATTATGTGGGAGACTTCTGTATTCTCGTCACCTTTCTGATCACAAAGCGTTATGTGAAGGCGGATCGCCGTCTGAATACTCCCAACACGCGTTCATCCAAGATGGCGTCCTACACGCTCTTACTGCGGAACGAAATAACAAGATGTTTTCAGGTGAGATTAGACAGATCGAACATAAACGATGATTTATTGCAACTGAAATCTATTTTCCTTTGATATATAACAGTAGATTTGTTGACTCCTAGATGTTGTGAAAAACATAGCATAGAGTAGACCTGCTAACTATTTCACAATTATCCTGCGAATTCGCGCGGAATACTTTAACTTTAAGGGCCTGTTTACAAGGAGAGAGGGTTACCCTAGCACTCACACATTTTCTTTTTTTTTCTTCGTCGTGTTTACAACCCTATCTGCACGCTAGGGTTACCCTGGCTGGTGGGTTAACGTTTTCCCTTGTAAACACTCCACGGGTTAACTTTTTTAATGCCTCCAGACCCTTTGAGTGTAACTGCACATTAAGTTGTCCGGGTCGGAGGGTTACCCCACCTATGAAATTTTGCTTGTAAACCTGGGTTATCGTTAACCCTGTTCCCTTGCACTAGTGTGACAGGGTCACTAGACCTATTATTTCACTATTTTCAGTATTGCTAAATATTCAAATATTTCATTGCTTCGCTTTGTAATTTTGTGTTTAGGAATTTTCCGGTTTTAGTTTAGGCAAACTTACGGATTACTTCACGTTCGGTATGTTTACTTGAGTGTATTTGACCCACACAGTTGCTAAAATGCATTTTAGCGGAACCTGGGTTTCTGTGGTTACTTTTAGGCATCACTAAAATTAAGCTTATCGCTTTAGATAATGAAATTATACGCAGGAAATCCTTTGCCACGAGTTTAACTATTGAAAAAGTGGTTAAGTTGGGTTGGCAAAGCAATCTTAAATATTATTAGTACGTACAAGCGTGTTTCCCCGCTTCGTTGGTTTGGTATAAAATGAGGAGGGTTTAGCCTACAGTTCAGTTGAGTCTTGCAAGCTGAAGGAATAAAGCTGCGGAAGAGGATAAAGCCTTTAAGGTTGAACTTGCTCCTAGCAAGGTTTAGTCTATTAGTTGTTCCCATTTATTCGCGTTTATTTCTGCTTAGTTTACCTTGTTGTATTAGTTTGTGATGAATTTGGGCTTTCAATAAATTGTGTAAGAACATCCTTGAATCCTACCCGTTCCTGCTCGCCTGTCTGCTGCTGCCTGTTACATTTTTGGTGTTAGAAGTGGGATTCAAGTGTAAAGTTCTAGTGCTTTTGTTGAACAGATAAACAGGAACGTACTAATAAGATGGCTATTGAAGAACAACTGGCAACCTTGACCATGAGGCTGAAGGACCTAGAGGCACGGCTGGGAGAGTTAACAGAGGCTACACCACCGGCCACCCCTGGGACCAGCACAAGTACCACGCCAAATATTCGGGTGTCTTTTCCACAGGAGAAACAATTTGGAAAGTACCGGGGGACCAGGGATGACCGAGTGCTGGAGGACTGGATCTCCGATGCGCAGAGAGCTGTGAGGGGCGAGCAAGACAGTGAGGCAGTAGACACCCTGATCTTCCACCTGGAAGGTGTGGCCAAAGAAGAAGTCAAGCTGAGGCCAACCTCCCAGTGGTCTTCTCCCTCCAGAGTCTTCAAGATCTTGAGAGAGGTCTTCAGCAGGCAGCTTACTGAGACCCAGGCCAGACGGAAGTTCTTTGCCAGGCGACAGGGGGGCCGTGAGTCTGTACAGGACTTTGCTCATGCCCTGATGGTCCTGCTGACCCGGGTGGAGCAACTGGGTGGCGAGGCGGTGACCAACAAGGACACTGCTGAAGGAGCAGTTCGTGGAGAACTTGAAGGATTCAACCCTGCGCCACGACATCAAGCATTGGGCAAGGGACCACTGCCGCCACTTTTCAAAATATTCGCTTAGAGGTGCTCCGAGACAGACGGCAGTAGCCAGAGAAGCTGCAGCACCAGATGATGAACTGCTGTGTGGAGAGGTGGGAGGTCAAAATAGACAACACAAAGTCCTTGCAGACTCATCTCTAAACAGAGGATAATGGCTGAAGAGATGCAGAAGGTGCTGATGACCCACATCGACCAGCAGAGAGAGGTGCTAAACTGGCAGCAGGACACCCTTAACCAGCTGCTGGCAAATCTGGCATCAAGACCTCAACCCAACTCCTGCTTCAGATGCAGTAAGGATGGCCACTTTGTCCATGACTGCCCTAAGCCTCCACCGGTCGGCATCCAAGGGGGTACAAAACCAGCCTCAAAGAAGATGATGGGGAAACGAGAAGACTCCACCACAGTGAGCCTGGCGGTGGAGTTGGTTGGCATTGGCTCACCCCTTCCAAAGATCGTTGACGGAACACCAACTACAACAGCAAAGTTGGCAGGCGTGGAAATAGAGTACCTGGTCGACACTGGCTCCATGGTGACCTTGGTATCAGAGACATTCTATAAGCAGAAACTTGAGTCTGTATGTGGTGCAGTGCAAGGCAAAGGAAAGATGCTGGCCCTGCGAGGTGCTAATGGACTTGAGATCCCATACCTTGGATACCTGGAGCTGGATGTGCAGGTGGAAGGAGTGACAGTCCCTAGTTGTGGAGTGCTGGTCCTCAAAGACACAGCAGCCACTGTTCAGCAGAGGGGGCGGAGACCTGGAGTCCTGGGTATGAATGTACTTGCAAAGATCCCGCAGTGGGCGGTGCTGCTGAAGCTGAAAGGGAGTGCAGGTACCTCGTCAAAGCAGAGCCAGAAACCTAGCAAGCTGGGCCTAATCAAGGTGGCTGGCAGCAGTGCTGTTTGGATTCCCCCACACTCGGTAATGAACGTTGACATTACTGGTGCACCCTGTGGCACAAAGGCTGTGATGGAACCCCTCAGTACCCCCTGAAAGGAAGACTCCAAGTCACAACCACACTGGTAGATGCATCCAAGTCATGTTTCACTATCCAGCTGATGAACCCAACAAGTCAAGGGGTCAGCTTGATGCCCAGGACATGCCTTGGTGTGATCCAGCCAGCAGAGGTGATCACAAGGGAGCAGCTGGTATTTACTGTGGAGAGCAACGAGGTAGTGGTGTCCTTTGGACTTGATGTAGACTATCAGGAGGTATCCTCACAGACCCCCAGGAGGACTACACAGCAACCCAGAACCAACACCCTACCCGAAGGAGTGCTGCTGGATGATTTTCCTGGTACTGCTGTAGAAAAGAGAGAGGCAGAGAGAATCTGCGGAGAGTATGCTGATGTGTTTACCCGAGATGGGGAGGAGCTTGGCTGTACGTCCACCATGCATCACAGAATCCACACGGAGGACGACTTACCAGTCAACCAACGCCATAGGCGGATTCCACCCTACTGGTTTGAAGAGGTGAAGGAGCACCTGTAGGATCTGTTAGAGAAGGGGGTCATCCGACCCAGTAAGAGCGATTATGCATCACCAATTGTACTTGTTCGTAAGAAGTCTGGAGCCCTCCGTCTATGTGTGGACTACCGCCAGCTTAACGCCAAGACCAGGAAGGATGCCTTTCCCCTCCCGAGGATTGATGAGTCGACCCAGCCAAGACAGAGGCAGTGGCAAGATGGCCTACCCCAGAAACGCTTAAGGAACTGAGGTCATTCCTGGGTTTTGCATCATACTATCGGCGGTTTGTCCCGGGCTTCGCACAGATAGCAGCACCACTCCACCAGCTGACGGCCGAGATTTCAGAGAAGGGAAAGAGGTGGAAAAGCACCATTACCAGTGAGCGTTGGAAGAGAGAGTGCCAGAAAGCCTTCAATGACTTACGTACTTCTCTCACAAGCACGCCAGTCTTGGCCTACCCTGATTACTCTAAACCCTTTATTGTGGACACTGATGCATCTGATAAGGGGCTAGGGGCTGTGTTATCCCAGAAACAAGATGGCAAGCTCAGAGTCATTGCCTATGCTAGTCGAGGCTTGCGTGGAGTCCGAGCGGAATATGAAGAACTACTCATCCACGAAGTTAGAGCTTCTAGCGCTGAAGTGGGCTGTAGCAGAGAAGTTTCGGGAGTACCTGCTGGGTTCTGAGTTTGTGGTGTACACCGATAACAACCCGTTGACTTACCTGCAGTCCAAAAGCAAACTGAAAGCAGTTGAACAGCAGTGGGCGGCAGAACTAGCAAGTTTCAATTTCAAAATAGAGTACCGAGCAGGCAAGCACATGCCTTGAGCTGAATCAGATGGCAGAAGACTCACCAGTGCAGCACTGAAGAAAAGGAGGATGCTGCGATAGAAGCTACAGAGAACACCACCCTGACTGCTGAGGTACTAGCCACCATTGCTGATACCACCAGAATTCCTGAGAGAGTGCAGCTGGGATTGCTGAAGGATGCTATCCGTGTGGAGGAACTGGAAGTGACAAGACCAGCAGATGTGTGCGCTGAACAGGCAACCTCCCTTCCATCCATCCCAAGGGACCAGATTGCTGCATTGCAACAGAAAGACGCAGCTGTAGCTAGACTGAAGTATTACCTGGACCTAGGAAGAAAGCCCTCCAGAGAAGAGAGAAAACAAGAGACACAAGAATCCTTACAACTGGTGAATTACCTGGACAACATTTCAGTAAACGCTGGGTCTCCGAGTGTGAGCGATGTGTGGTAGCCAAAGGCCCTTACTTAATGGCAAGAACTCCAATGGGCAGCATCATTGCAACTAAACCACTCGAAGTGTTGACGATGGATTTCACCCAGCTGGAACCAGCATCCAATGGTCGATAGAATGTGCTAGTGCTGACTGATGTCTTCACAAAGTTCACTGTTGCAATACCAACCAGAGATCAGAAGGCTGTTACTGTGGCCAAGGCCCCCATTCGAGAGTGGTTCATGGTATACGGGGTCCCCCAAAGGGATTGCCATTGACTTTGTACCACAACCCCGTGCTGCAGCAGAGCCTGATGTTGATGTCACCAGCAGTGATGGGAACTCTGACGGGAGTATTGCAGAGGATTCAGGAACTGATGATGAACTGTCTGTGAGGCCTGTTAGGCGCCCGACCACATCTACTGCTGGACACCATAGCAATCGACACAATCTGCCTATGTCTGTCCTTAAGAAATAAGTATATAGTATTAGTGTTTAGCTCGCAAGGGATGTGACGAGCAAAAGGGGAGGAGAGTGTGACAGGGTCACTAGACCTATTATTTCACTATTTTCAGTATCGCTAAATATTCAAATATTTCATTGCTTCGCTTTGTAATTTTGCGTTTAGGAATTTTCCGGTTTTAGTTTTGGCAAACTTACGCATTACTTTGGTATGTTTGCTTGAGTGTATTCGACCGATACAGTTGCTAAAATGCATTTTTACGGAACCTGGGTTTTTGTGGTTACTTTGAAGCATATTATTTTAATCACTAAAATTAAGCTTATCGCTTTAGATAATGAAATTACGCGAAGGAAATCCTTTGCCACAAAAAAGTGGTTAAGTTGGGTAGGCAAACCAATCTTAAATATTATTAGTACATGCAAGCGTGTTTCACCGCTTCGTTGGTTTGGTATAAAATGAGGAGGGTTTAGCCTACAGTTCAGTTGAGTCTTGCAAGCCGAAGGAATAGAGCTGCGGAAGAGGATAAAGCCTTTAAGGTCGAACTTGCTCCTAGCAAGGTTTAGTCTATTAGTTGTTCCTGTTTATTCGCGTTTATTTCTGCTTACTTTACCTTGTTGTATTAGTTTGTGATGAATTTGGGCTTTCAATAAATTGCGTAAGAACATCCTTGAATCCTACTCGTTCCTGCTTGCCTGTCTGCTGCTGCCTGTTACATTTTTGGTGTTAGAAGTGGGATTCAAGTGTAAAGTTCTAGTGCTTTTGTTGAACAGATAAACGGGAACGTACTAATAAGATGACTACTGAAGAACAACTGGCAACCTTGACCATGAGGCTGAAGGACCTAGAGGCACGGCTGGGAGAGTTAACGGAGGCTACACCACCGGCCAGACGGAAGACCCTTCTCTCACAAGCACGCCAGTCTTGGCCTACCCTGATTACTCTAAACCCTTTATTGTGGAGACTGATGCATCTGATAAGGGGCTAGGGGCTGTGTTATCCCAGAAACAAGATGGCAAGCTCAGAGTCATTGCCTATGCTAGTCGAGGCTTGTGTGGAGCCGAGCGGAATATGAAGAACTACTCATCCACGAAGTTAGAGCTTCTAGCGCTGAAGTGGGCTGTAGCAGAGAAGTTTCGGGAGTACCTTCTGGGTTCTGAGTTTGTGGTGTACACCGATAACAACCCGTTGATTTACCTGCAGTCCAAAAGCAAACTGAAAGCAGTTGAACAGCGGTGGGCGGCAGAACTAGCAAGTTTCAATTTAAAAGTAGAGTACCGAGCAGGCAAGCACAACACCAATGCTGATGCCTTGAGCTAAATCAGATGGCAGAAGACTCACCAGTGCAGCACTGAAGAAAAGGAGGATGCTGGGATGGATGCTACAGAGAACACCACCCTGACTGCTGAGGCACTAGCCACCATTGCTGATACCACCAGAATTCCTGAGAGAGTACAGCTGGGATTGCTGAAGGATGCTGTCCGTGTGGAGGAACTGGAAGTGACAAGACCAGCAGATGTGTGCGCTGAACAGGCAACCTCCCTTCCATCCATCCCAAGGGACCAGATTGCTGCATTGCAACAGAAAGACGCAGTTGTAGCTAGACTGAAGTATTACCTGGACCTAGGAAGAAAGCCCTCCAGATAAGAGAGAAAACAAGAGATGCAAGAATCCTTACAACTGGTGAATTACCTGGACAACGTTTCAGAGAAAGATGGTGTATTGTGCAGGACTGTGCGCAACAGTGGTGGCCAGCCAAAGCAGCTTCTAGTAGTACCAAAAGCCATGCGGTGTGAAGTTCTGAAGGCAGCTCATAATGACTTTGGGCGTCAAGGGCCAGAACGAACAGAGCAAGTTGTGCGGTGGAAGTGCTGGTGGCCAGGAATGCATGCAGAGGTAAAACGCTGGGTCTCCGAGTGCGAGCGATGTGTGGTAGCCAAAGGCCCTTACTTAACGGCAAGAACTCCAATGGGCAGCATCATTGCAACAAAACCACTCGAAGTGTTGGCGATGGATTTCACCCAGCTGGAACCAGCATCCAATGGTCGATAGAATGTGCTAGTACTGACTGATGTCCTGGAGGAGACTCAAGGCCACCAACCGAATAGTTGGATCACCAAACACCAGACAGAACTGAGAGATGCACATCAAAGAGCTGCAGCGAGGCTAGCAATGCAGGCTGACACCTGTAAACAGAGATTTGACCGACACAGCAGACCAAAGCCGCCGCCTATAGAAGTTGGCCAGCGGGTATTCTCTACTTGCACAATACCATAATACACCAATTCTACCCCCCCCCCCCCAAAAAAAAAAAAATTGCATAGGCATTGTTTTAGATTT
Organism: Blastomussa wellsi; assembly: GCA_947652115.1. Lineage (NCBI taxonomy): Eukaryota > Metazoa > Cnidaria > Anthozoa > Scleractinia > Plerogyridae > Blastomussa > Blastomussa wellsi. Next base: position 5,540,794 of record OX393568.1, on the reverse strand, counting down.
CCCTTGGAACATGTTCATGTCCCAGGAGAAATTGCAAACAATGATTATGCAAAATTTGGGGGGTAAAAGAGGTGTATTATGGGATTTGTGCTAGTAGAGAATTGGTAAGAGATCGTACCATAGGGGGAAGGAACAAGATCAGGGATGGGCTACCAGAGTGCATAAGGTGGTTGAGCAATTGGACAATGGAGCCTATGTGATTGAGCCAGCCGATGGACATGGCAGTGCCAGAGTTGTGTGCCCTCCATCTGTGCTGCAGAGGACTCGCAAGGCGACAACAAGTACCCAGAGAACCACAACAGGCAGACTCATCTGATGACGACAGTCACCCTGGGATTGCCATTGACTTTGTACCACAACCCCGTGCTGCAGCAGAGCCTGATGTTGATGTCACAAGCAGTGATGGGAACTCTGACGGGAGTATTGCAGAGGATTCAGGAACTGATGATGAACTGTCTGTGAGGCCTGTTAGGCGCTCGACCAGATCTACTGCTGGACACCATAGCAATCGACACAATCTGCCTATGTCTGTCCTTAAGAAATAAGTATATAGTATTAGTGTTTAGCTCGCAAGGGATGTGACGAGCAAAAGGGGAGGAGAGTGTGACAGGGTCACTAGACCTATTATTTCACTATTTTCAGTATCGCTAAATATTCAAATATTTCATTGCTTCGCTTTGTAATTTTGCGTTTAGGAATTTTCCGGTTTTAGTTTTGGCAAACTTATGCATTACTTTGGTATGTTTGCTTGAGTGTATTCGACCGACACAGTTGCTAAAATGCATTTTTGCGGAACCTGGGTTTTTGTGGTTACTTTGAAGCATATTATTTTAATCACTAAAATTAAGCTTATTGCTTTAGATTATGAAATTACGCGAAGGAAATCCTTTGCCACAAAAAAGTGGTTAAGTTGGGTTGGCAAACCAATCTTAAATATTATTAGTACATGCAAGCGTGTTTCCCCGCTTCGTTGGTTTGGTATAAAATGAGGAGGGTTTAGCCTACAGTTCAGTTGAGTCTTGCAAGCCAAAGGAATAGAGCTGCGGAAGAGTATAAAGCCTTTAAGGTCGAACTTGCTCCTAGCAAGGTTTAGTCTATTAGTTGTTCCCGTTTATTCGCGTTTATTTCTGCTTAGTTTACCTTGTTGTATTAGTTTGTGATGAATTTGGGCTTTCAATAAATTGCGTAAGAACATCCTTGAATCCTACTCGTTCCTGCTTGCCTGTCTGCTGCTGCCTGTTACATTTTTGGTGTTAGAAGTGGGATTCAAGTGTAAAGTTCTAGTGCTTTTGTTGAACAGATAAACGGGAACGTACTAATAAGATGACTACTGAAGAACAACTGGCAACCTTGACCATGAGGCTGAAGGACCTAGAGGCACGGCTGGGAGAGTTAACGGAGGCTACACCACCGGCCAGACGGAAGACCCTTCTCTCACAAGCACGCCAGTCTTGGCCTACCCTGATTACTCTAAACCCTTTATTGTGGACACTGATGCATCTGATAAGGGGCTAGGGGCTGTGTTATCCCAGAAACAAGATGGCAAGCTCAGAGTCATTGCCTATGCTAGTCGAGGCTTGTGTGGAGCCGAGCGGAATATGAAGAACTACTCATCCACGAAGTTGGAGCTTCTAGCGCTGAAGTGGGCTGTAGCAGAGAAGTTTCGGGAGTACCTTCTGGGTTCTGAGTTTGTGGTGTACACCGATAACAACCCGTTGATTTACCTGCAGTCCAAAAGCAAACTGAAAGCAGTTGAACAGCGGTGGGCGGCAGAACTAGCAAGTTTCAATTTAAAAGTAGAGTACCGAGCAGGCAAGCACAACACCAATGCTGATGCCTTGAGCTAAATCAGATGGCAGAAGACTCACCAGTGCAGCACTGAAGAAAAGGAGGATGCTGGGATGGATGCTACAGAGAACACCACCCTGACTGCTGAGGCACTAGCCACCATTGCTGATACCACCAGAATTCCTGAGAGAGTACAGCTGGGATTGCTGAAGGATGCTGTCCGTGTGGAGGAACTGGAAGTGACAAGACCAGCAGATGTGTGCGCTGAACAGGCAACCTCCCTTCCATCCATCCCAAGGGACCAGATTGCTGCATTGCAACAGAAAGACGCAGTTGTAGCTAGACTGAAGTATTACCTGGACCTAGGAAGAAAGCCCTCCAGATAAGAGAGAAAACAAGAGATGCAAGAATCCTTACAACTGGTGAATTACCTGGACAACGTTTCAGAGAAAGATGGTGTATTGTGCAGGACTGTGCGCAACAGTGGTGGCCAGCCAAAGCAGCTTCTAGTAGTACCAAAAGCCATGCGGTGTGAAGTTCTGAAGGCAGCTCATAATGACTTTGGGCGTCAAGGGCCAGAACGAACAGAGCAAGTTGTGCGGTGGAAGTGCTGGTGGCCAGGAATGCATGCAGAGGTAAAACGCTGGGTCTCCGAGTGCGAGCGATGTGTGGTAGCCAAAGGCCCTTACTTAACGGCAAGAACTCCAATGGGCAGCATCATTGCAACAAAACCACTCGAAGTGTTGGCGATGGATTTCACCCAGCTGGAACCAGCATCCAATGGTCGATAGAATGTGCTAGTACTGACTGATGTCCTGGAGGAGACTCAAGGCCACCAACCGAATAGTTGGATCACCAAACACCAGACAGAACTGAGAGATGCACATCAAAGAGCTGCAGCGAGGCTAGCAATGCAGGCTGACACCTGTAAACAGAGATTTGACCGACACAGCAGACCAAAGCCGCCGCCTATAGAAGTTGGCCAGCGGGTATTCTCTACTTGCACAATACCATAATACACCAATTCTACCCCCCCCCCCCCCCAAAAAAAAAAAAATTGCATAGGCATTGTTTTAGATTTCCCTTGGAACATGTTCATGTCCCAGGAGAAATTGCAAACAATGATTATGCAAAATTTGGGGGGTAAAAGAGGTGTATTATGGGATTTGTGCTAGTAGAGAATTGGTAAGAGATCGTACCATAGGGGGAAGGAACAAGATCAGGGATGGGCTACCAGAGTGCATAAGGTGGTTGAGCAATTGGACAATGGAGCCTATGTGATTGAGCCAGCCGATGGACATGGCAGTGCCAGAGTTGTGTGCCCTCCATCTGTGCTGCAGAGGACTCGCAAGGCGACAACAAGTACCCAGAGAACCACAACAGGCAGACTCATCTGATGACGACAGTCACCCTGGGATTGCCATTGACTTTGTACCACAACCCCGTGCTGCAGCAGAGCCTGATGTTGATGTCACAAGCAGTGATGGGAACTCTGACGGGAGTATTGCAGAGGATTCAGGAACTGATGATGAACTGTCTGTGAGGCCTGTTAGGCGCTCGACCAGATCTACTGCTGGACACCATAGCAATCGACACAATCTGCCTATGTCTGTCCTTAAGAAATAAGTGTATAGTATTAGTGTTTAGCTCGCAAGGGATGTGACGAGCAAAAGGGGAGGAGAGTGTGACAGGGTCACTAGACCTATTATTTCACTATTTTCAGTATCGCTAAATATTCAAATATTTCATTGCTTCGCTTTGTAATTTTGCGTTTAGGAATTTTCCGGTTTTAGTTTTGGCAAACTTACGCATTACTTTGGTATGTTTGCTTGAGTGTATTCGACCGACACAGTTGCTAAAATGCATTTTTGCGGAACCTGGGTTTTTGTGGTTACTTTGAAGCATATTATTTTAATCACTAAAATTAAGCTTATTGCTTTAGATAATGAAATTACGCGAAGGAAATCCTTTGCCACAAAAAAGTGGTTAAGTTGGGTTGGCAAACCAATCTTAAATATTATTAGTACATGCAAGCGTGTTTCCCCACTTCGTTGGTTTGGTATAAAATGAGGAGGGTTTAGCCTACAGTTCAGTTGAGTCTTGCAAGCCAAAGGAATAGAGCTGCGGAAGAGTATAAAGCCTTTAAGGTCGAACTTGCTCCTAGCAAGGTTTAGTCTATTAGTTGTTCCCGTTTATTCGCGTTTATTTCTGCTTAGTTTACCTTGTTGTATTAGTTTGTGATGAATTTGGGCTTTCAATAAATTGCGTAAGAACATCCTTGAATCCTACTCGTTCCTGCTTGCCTGTCCGCTGCTGCCTGTTACACTAGGGTTACCCTACCTCCTTGTAAACTGGGCCTAATTTTAAGCATTTTCTGGACAAATCAGTCCAAGCGAGAAAACGCCAACCCATAGGCCCGATAACAGATATCACACAGAAATGCAATTTTTACTGCTTATCATTAAAACAAAAATTCATCTCCATAAAACGATTTATCATACCGATTTTAGTAAACTGCGAAGTTTGACAACAATTGGTTACAAACTCTCGGAAATATGAGAATGCAAAAATTTACAAAGAATGTATGAAAGGGGGCAAACGTTGACCCCTTTCATACATTTCTTTGTAAATTTTGGCATTTTTGGGTTCTCATATTTTCGAGAGTTTGTAACCGAATGTTTTCAAACTTCGCAGGTTTACTAAAATCGGTACGATAAATCATTTAATGGAAATGAATTTTTGTTGAAAACCAGTGAAAATTGCATTTTTGTGTGACATCCGTAATATGGCCTACTCTGGCCTACAAGAATCAAGGCCAGACCACAACACTGGGAACTCTGTGACCTACTCTCTGCGAGAAGTGTGGGTTCTGTACAGGAAGTACTTGGAATGGGACAAATTTCAAAGTCTAAATACGAACATCATTAACATGACAACAGAGTCGTTAAACTGTTGTTTGCCGAAATTTGTTGAAGAAGTTTGCAAAGAAGATGGGGAAAGCTATCCACCCAGACGTTTGTACAGCATCATCTGCGGATTGCAGCATCGTTTGGAAGACGGTAATATAAAGGTCATGGGTGATCTTGATATAAAGATCATGAACTGATCTTTATAATAGTGATAATTGCATTTGCACATTCAACCCTGCACTCCCCTGGGACTGAAATAAAAGCCGCTACCAGGCTTTTCAGTATGATGTGATCGATTTGCGTCATGTACAATAGGCTGATAAGCTGATGAATTATTTATGCATTTTTTATTAACAGGTGACAAGATACCACTGTCCTCTAGAAGTGATGTAGTGTTGATAAACATTAATACAATGAAGGAATGTCATCTGCCTATTGGAAAAAGAGTTTTATTAAAATCAGCACAAAAGCATGCAACGGTAAATGGCCAGTTTTAAGTCAATTGGAGGTTAATGGTTATTGGGACCAGAAAAATTTTCCACTTCTAAGAGGCATCATACTGTGGCAAGTTGTAAATGCAGTGTGGCTGGGACCGTGACTGAGTGACCGTACCTAACATAGATGTCCATTTGTAGGGATTTGTCTGTATAATTAGGCTATAAATAACATTGGATTCATTTGTGGTAGTCATCTGTTACAAATTACTTTTTCTTTGTTTCATTTTACTCTGTAGATTGTGTGCGTGGCTTGGCCCTCATCAGGAGTCCCACCTGAATGTAAGTGCAATGTATCTTACAGTACCACTCAAAAGTAAGTTACCACCATCTTGTGAGACGAGATTGACATCTCTCAAGACGAGAATCATGAGACAAGATTCTCGTCTCAATAGACCAGAGTCTGGACTTGAGAGGTGAGACACTTGTCTCGCAAGGTGCTTCAAAAACTTAAGTACAGGTACCCGACACTATTAAACTTCAAGAAAATATAAAGCGAGTGAGGATGCCAAGCAAAGATTGGACGAAGCTGTTACTGAACAATGTTTGACATGCAATCGAGTTTCTTTCTATCGCAAGTATCGTTTGTATTTCTAAGCAGAACTCAATAATATTTGTTTGTGCAGCTTGGTTGTATGAAAACTGACAAAAAATAAAGAGCTTATTATTATTATTATTATTATTATTATCTGCTTTCTGTTCTATTCAGGTGTAGCATTAACACCACTATCTCTCTTTAATAGCCAGGTAGGCCCTGCTTGATTTCTGTGTTTTAATTTACAATAAAGATTTAACCTTATAATCTCATGAAATTCCTAAGAGTGATTCTTATCACAATATCAATGCATTGTCAAGCTCAGTGGCGGATCCAGACTTCTTTCTACGATGGGGGCCTGAAAAATTTTCCAGCCCTTCAGGTCTTAAAGGAGCAGTGTCACGGCATTTGAAGTCATTTTCCCATTTACTTTCAAATTGAAGGAAATCTAAAAGTAAGAGTTTTCTAATGCTGAAAAATACCAACGGGATAATAAAATACTTAAATTATACAAGGATTGTTTCGAATGACAACGATATAGACCGATTACAAACGACAAACTTGAAAAAACTTGCCAGTTTTTTCAAGACGAGTTTCTATGATGTAGCTCCTTTAAAATTTTTGCCCTTAAGAGAGGCAGTGGGGGGGCTCGGGCCCCCTGGCTCCTCCCCTAGATCCGCCACGGAAGCTGATGGGTGATCAGAAAAACGAATGTACATTGGCTTGATTTACCACCAGTTTCTCACAACAGACATTGGAAGAAATGTATGATAATTAGTAAGGAGAGTTAATGTTTTGGTCAAGGGATTAAAAGGACTTTAATGCATGGCACATCATAACACTATGCAGTGCTATCATTAAGTTTTGCATCACCTGTAGCCTGGTTCTCCACACCCTTAGCAAACTTGTTACTTTGTCCCGTAGCACCAAAAGGGAAAATGAAGCATACTCAGCCATAACAGGTGTTGCGGGTTACGGCCCTTAATGACAGCCCTGCTATGTAGACATGCCCAGAACAAAGTAAGGCATGGCTACAACGATAATGAAATGTACCCTGCATTCCTAAAAGAATATACACATTCAACAGAAAATAAACTTTCCTTGGTTCGCTAGGTTACAGCAGGTGATATAATCAGCATCAGCAGCATAAAAAGTCTCTGTCTGCATGCTGCAAGAGTGGAACTTGAACTGTGGTAAGAACTGGATGTTTTCAGTTGTATTTTATTGTTTTTATTTATATAATTATATATATTTACAAGAGACGAAAGAAAAGGAAATAAAAAGATAACGTACAACTAAACTACAATTAACAGGCTGTATAGAATAGATTACAATTAAACTTAGGCTAGCTAAAATTAAATACTACCAGATGGAATGCAATTATAGGATACATATTTCTTCCACTTAACTTAACGTCGTGAAAAGTTCACTTACCATTTGATTCAGCAATTGTAGTTTCGATTTGATATATTGACGCCACTTTTGTGAGATAGATTTTTAGTGACGAAGGATAACCTTTGTTTCGGCGAGAGTAAATATGTTGTTTTGCTAAGATCAAGAGATGATTGAGTAGATGGAAATCCGCTTGGCTTTCCCAGAGTCCAAAAATTTTATCAATTTCTTATAACTCCTCAACTTTTATACCTATCGTGTTAAACCAATTAGTTAAATCCTGCCAGAACTTGTTTGAAAAGTCGCATTCTATTAAAAGGTGTTCAAAAGACTCACTTTCTCTTTTACAAAACGTAGATAAAAAAGAAGGTAAAAGGCCAATTTTATGGAGAAACTTGTTCGTTGCTAAATAGCTGTGTAACACCTTGAACTGGAATTCGCATGATCTAGAATAAATAGCAACTCTGAAGAAATACAATATATCTCTTTCCAGTCTAATTGATTATTATATTTTTCTGAATACTTTAATTGTGCGGTTGGTAGAATTTCGAAATTTGAGCGGACTTTTTTGTAAATGTTTTTAGAGATAGCTTTGTCGAGACAAATATTATGGCCATTGAGATGTAATTGGGCACTGTTAAAACAAGTAGAATTGTTTTGAAAGTTGTTGCACATTTTTAAATGATGTCGCCACTGTGTTGGAATTGCGTCTATAATCGCCATTAGCTGACACTTTTCTTTAGATGAAAATGATGCACTTGCCCTAATCTGAAAACCTGTGATAACCTCATTTTCTTCAGTTGTGAGATCTTCGAGTGTAAGTATTCCTTTTTTAAGCAAAGCCTCGTAGAAAACAGACTTGCCTTGTATATAAATGAACTTATTATTCCAAATTACTGTATTGTGTATCTCTTGGCACAATGCTTGTTCTGTTAACTTATTCGCAACTAAATATGTTACAAAACATTGGTGACGTTCTTCATAGTATTTGGGTAATTTAATACATAATTTCTTTAAATCAAATGCGCAACGGAAAATTAATTTCGATCCTACGTTCTTCAGGTAGTGGGAAAGGATAATCTTCCAATTACTTTGTTGATTCTCGAAAAATTTCTTACAACACATAATCCTTTGACATTTAATTATTGATTCTAAATGTGGTGCCTTCAGTCCACCTTTATCCAAATCACTTATAAGAGATAAACATTTGACTTTATCTTTAACTTAAAAAATAATCTGTTGACCTCCAACATGGTATCTTTTTGCACACAGATTAAGCTGGCTCGATCATAAATAGTGGTAAAACAACCGTCTTTACAATCTGAATCCTTCCTAAAATGGTTAAATCTCTCCACTTCCACATTTGTAGCTTCTCTTTGATCAATCTACGAATCTCATCAAAATTTAACTGTTTCCGTTGACTTTCATTATGTGTAAAGTGAACACCTAAAATTTTGATTGTGTTTTCCATGCATATGTTTTTTGATGAGATGACATCTGTTGCCGTTGAGGAGACTTCATTACCTAGAACCATCAGTTTTCTCGAAATTAATTTCAAGTCCAGAACACTTACTGAACAGATTGAGAAGTATGAAGAAGAGCTTCGAGAGATCGGCTATTTCTTAGAAAAGCCATGACATCATCAGCAAACATTTCTAGTTTAATTTCTTCCTTGTCCACTAGAATTCCTTGGATGTTTTCATTGCCACGCACGAAGATAGGGAAAATTTCCAAACAGATAATAAACAAATACTGTGACAGAGGATCTCCTTGTCTAACACCTCTATGTATAATGAACGGGCCTGTCGAGAAACCATTATTCATGACAGAACTTGTTATATTTTGATAAAAGTTCCTAATCCAACATTTGAAAGTGGGACCAAAGTCAAAAGCCAATAGTGTTTCTAACATAAAATCCCTATTAACCAAGTCAAATGCTTCTTTGAAATCAATTGCTACCATTAACCCTTGGATGTCTTCTCTTTCCGTGAATTCTAAAATATCATCGATAGCCCTAACTGCGTCAAAGATAGACTTTCCTTTTAAGTATACATTCTGATTATGATGTATTATATCAGGTATCACATCTTGAAGTCTCCTTGCAATTGCTTTTGATCCAATCTTGGTGTCTACATTTATTAGTGAAATCGGTCTCCAATTTGAAATTTGTCTCCTGTCTTTTCCTTTCTTTTCTATAAGAGTTATAATTGCTTGCTTTTGTGAATTCGATAACTCCCCATTGTCAAAGGTTCAATTTAGACTTTCTACCAATAGCTTACTTAAAATACCCCAAAATGTTTTATAGAATTCTACAGTGAGTCCCTTTGAAAGACTGAAAACTTTGAAAACATTCTTCCACTGTTAGTTCCCCTTCACAAGTAGCTGCTTTATCCGGTGAAAGTTTAGGGATTTGAGGATTGTCGAAGGAATAAATTTGCAAAGTCAGATAAATTACCCTCACTATTGTACTATTGTGAGATTATAAACTTAAAAAGTACTTGGTGTTTTTTTCGCCCTTCTCATACCAAGACGCTCTCGATCGAATAATAGCTCCCTTTGAAAGATACTCAAAATGCGCGTTGTACTTACTTTCAAGAATTTCAAGCTGTTCAATATTTTCTGCTGACAGATCAGTAGAGCACTTTTCCTGGTACAGTTTGAGTGATGTTTCTATTTCATGTAATTTTTCTTTCCTTAACCATGCTTTTTTTTGCTACATCTCATAGAGACTTGTCTGATTCTATATCGTAAACATCCTTGAACTCCTCAATCCAAACCGGAACACTGTTGGTAATAAGTTTTATATACTCTTCGTCCTTTGTTAAGCTAGAATTGAATTTCCAGGGAGATGGACCGTGCCTTTGTTCTTCTATTCCATTAAAAAGTAGTGTAATTGCTGAGTGATCTGACTTTATGGAGGGTATAAGTTTAACCTGTTCAACTTCATCTTGGCAGATGTCACTAATCAACCAAAAATCTAGTCTTCTCTGGGTCAAAGGTTTTGTTTGCTTCCAAGTAAATAATCTTTTATCCGGATTCCTTACTCTCCAGATATCAATGAGGTCCACATCCAGACAAATTTCATCAAGTACCTTAACCGACTCTTTTTGCGCTAGTGACCCACCCAAACAATCCAGATTTGAATCAAAGGTGATGTTGAAGTCGGCTCAAATGACAACTTTTTGCTCAGGACTTGAGATTATACCATCCATCTCATCCTGTAATTTTCTAAAATATGTGCACTGATCGTGTACTTTATTTGGCGCATAAATATTGGCAAAAACATATTTAACTCCTTGTACAGTCACATTTAAGATGATAAATCTTCCATTTATGCAAGATTCATCTTCAAAATGTAAATCATTTCTTACGAGTGTCATAACACCACAACTGTGGTTTGACTCGTGCGCAAAAAACATTTTCCCGCTCCATTGAGTTCTCCATACATGTGCCTTCTCAATTTCTTTCAGACTGTACATTTCTTGAAGGTAGATTATGTCTGCTTTTTGTTTATTTAACCAAATAAACAATGCTTTCCTTTTTTCAAGCGATCGAATTCCAGGAATGCTAAGATGAAGAAGTTTAAAACTTACGTTCTCCTTATTGCTTACAAATATAAAGTCATTGTGTAACTAAAATGAAGTGTTTTCAAAACTTTAACTTCAAAATAACAGCCTTTGCCACACACACAGAAACAATAAAATGCACATACACTACACAAAAGATTAAAAAACATACAAGAACACGAACAACACATACACACAAAATTAGGTCTTAAAAGCGCCTTGAGATTGAAACCTTAGTGTAGACCCTTGGGACTTTGGACTTACAACACTTTTATAGAGAAAAAAATGCTGGATACGAAATAAAACAATGGCGAAATTAGCTGTTTTGGTACTCAATTCTAGTGTTGATTTTAGTATGCAAATATATCTCGCAAATCTAATTATCACAATGTTTCAGTCAGCGCAGCACTAAATAAGATAAATAAGGATATACGAAATATTCATTGATCAGTGAAAACGTTCTTATAGATAGAAATGTAGAATACTTTCAATAAGTTTAGTGGCGCTTGAGTAAGCTTAGCCGATCTACGGCTTTACAAAGACAAAATAATCTTGTCTAAAGTTTTTTTTTACGAAAGAGTAACTGATCTTTCACTAGTGTCATCTTTGTTTAGTAACAGATATTCTGGCAAAGTGTCCGCTGCGTATTTACTACTAATAATTATCAGACTTTTACCTTTGATAAAAACTTTTTCAATGTTTAGTTCCTTAGCTGTCTTGTAAACAGCTCGTAGTTTTCAGTTGTGATAAAATGTATTACATGTATTATAGTACACTCAACAAAATTGCTTTATTCTGATTGGACGAGAGCAGTACAATTAATCCCAAATTGTACTCTGCAGAGTACCTATTACGTTTCTATAGCAACGCAGGCAAGTGAGGCAAATTTGAAGGGGAGAGACAAAATTGCTGACGGTCATTTTGTAATCTCTAACAAGGACGAGCTTCAAAAACTTAAAGAAACAGCAGCCAACAAAAATAAAAAGAAAAGCACACAAACCTGGATAAATGTATAGCACAGCTGGGCAGAAGAGCGCAAATTTATCCCTAACCTTGAAGAATATTCGGCGAAAGAACTCGACAAAATTCTTCAGCCATTTTATGCAGAGGTAGGGAGCAAATCCGGTCTTTTTTCTTTTAATTTTGTTGAATGTACTATAAACAAAAATTACACGACCTTTTCATAAAAGGCTCGTGCAATTTTGCTAACTTTTATTTGAAACATCGCTCATGCCTATTAATTACAAAATGTACTCAAGGTCATGCAATTTCCTATTAATACTAATTAAATTCAGTGTGTTGGAGGAATGCTGGCGAAATGGTTAGTGTACCAGACTCTGGATCAAGAGGTCTGGGTTCAAGCCCTAGTTGGGCATTGCATTTTGTTCTGGGCAAAACCCTTCACCTCTCTTTACCAAGGTGTATAAATGGTACTGGGTAATCAGGGGCGGATCTAGGGGGAGGGTGCAGGGGGTGTGCATTCCTCCTGAGAAGATCTGCGGCTTTCTAATACAGTTAGTATTCTGCTTGCGTCAACCAATCACTTGCGTCATTCCTTAGTGCTGCACACCCTCCTGTGAAAAATCCTGGATCCGCCCCTGGAAATGTAAGACCAGGGGTACCCTTTCAATGAACTACATGAAGAATTCTGTCCAATGGGAAGTAGAAATTCTCCTAATCACGTAAATAATACTGCCAAAAATACTTTGAGCTTTGGAATGATGGTTCACTAGGCTCAAATGCAGTCTATAATTATCGTAATAATCACAAGTGACATGCTTCAATGCCATTTTCTTTTCTTTTAGTGAGATGGTTGAGTTTGAAGTGAACCAAATGTTTACTGATTATTGTCTGCATGAATTGCGTAAGTTATCTTGCAGTTGAAGAGAGATAAGAATTTGTTTTTCCATTAATTGATGAATTTGTAAATTGTAATATGACTGAGTGAAGTACAATTCAGGGAATAATCAGGTGAGTATTTCAAACCAGCCAAGTGTGCAGCCCAAGGCCTATTTGAAATTACGAGCACAGTTACTCCCTGAAAATTTTGTACCCAAAGTCGCATCAATAAAAGACTTCGAGGTTAGTAAGTGTTAGAACCTCTTGTGTGAACCTCTTTTGTGTTTTGAGAATCTCTTTTGTACAAAAATTAGGAAAACAGCAAGAAAGAACCCATCTAAGTGTAAGTGACTGATGCGCGAATGATGCAGGTGTCCAATCACACGTATCAAATTGGATTCCTGTTATTGGATACCCATGTGATCGCGTACCGATTACGCGACAAATAGGCACACACAGAGCCAATCAAAAATCAAGAATTTTGTTGTAGATAAGATTTGTTGATTATCTGAAATTGTGTTGAAGTAATTGATTATCCTTACAGGTAACCAGTATGTTTCTGTTGGGAACAGATTAGAAGTCCAGTTCTATGGTAAACCACGACAGCTTCTGATCACAGCAGTGACAGGATCTTACAATTTGCCGAAAAATCCAATTTCTTCCACACAATTCAAGGACCAGATAGACTCATGTGACACTGCTACTTCAAACCTCTCAAACAAACTGAAGACGTTAAACATTGATGACAGCACAACAGTAAACACGAAAGGAGCTCCGCCTTGTGATAATGACGATGACTGGAGTAGTAGTAGTCTCGAAAATCAACCAAATGGCTTCAAGAGCTGTGAAAGAGATCTTCAAGAGAATGAAACTGAAGGACAAGCTACAGGATTAAAAATAAAAACACATCCGAGTGACATTCCATCAAACATGCGACACCAATCTCTACTTAGCTGTCTGCCATCAGAATTAGAACTGAATCAGTGTGATAATCCATCAGTATTTTATTACATATCTCCTGAAGAAACACACTTGACAATTCACGCGCAGGGAACTTATCAAAATGAACGTAACAAATCAAGCAGGAAAGTGACATTTGAATCTATTGGAGGACTTCAGAAGCAAGTCGCACTAGTGCGTGAAATGATTGAGCTTCCGTTAAAGCATCCAGAAATGTTTACAGACTATGGTAAGTAGTTAGCAAAAAGGGAGCGTGTTAGTAACAGACCTTCCAACATCTAAAACCAACAATTCTTAAGGTCTCAACATTTTCCCAAAAAATCGTGAGATTTGGGTCCCAAACAGTGAGATTTACAAATTAAAATGTTGTAAAACAAAGGAATCTTAATGCTAAGGACTTCAAACACGCACAGGAGAGTCTTCAATGTCTTCCAATGACCGCTCATGTCATTCTGCCATCTTGAACACATGAAACGAAGCCTTTCCAGGAGACTTCACGTTCTGATTGGAAATCAAAACAAGGTTTAAAAATAGCTCAGCCCAGATTCCCAGGGAGAAGAAACACAAACATTATGTACAATATTTTGTACATATAAATCCTTAATCAAGTTGATTTTGGGCTGTAATCACGTTCGCAACTACTTTAGGCCGTATCTGATTTAGGTTGTAATTCAGTGTGGAAATTAAACTGTGAGATTTCCAGGTTAAATCATAAGACCGTGAGTACAGTCCTGAAATGATTTGTCTCACCACCAAATCGTGGGAGTTGGAACGTCTGCAGTAATAGAAGTGATTTGTGTCAAGTAAAAAAGCTTTTACCGGTAATTAACATTTAATTCCATTATGCATTTCAGTGGTCCGTCCAGAGGTACTCAAAAAGGTGACCAAGAGTGAGCTTGGTCCTTTCCCTTGGGGAGAGGGTTTCCATATGAAATGGGCAGAGTTGCCCTTTATTAAAACTCCTACAATTACCAATCTGGGCATGGCTCAAGCTTTTTTCGACCCCTAGAAAGATACTATTTTTCTAGTCTAGAATGTCAATACAGTATAACAGTGATAAGATTCTTTATTTCTTTTCTTGCTTAAACAAAGTCCATAGTCCATAGTAGCCCCCCCCCCCCCCTCACACACATTATTTTGTCAGTACCCATTTGTACACCTGTGTGGAGAGAGGCACTGTGAGAGCTAAGTGTCTTGCCCAAGAACACAATGCAGTGTCCCGGCCAGGGCTCAAACTCGGACCGTCCAATCTGGGACCCAGTGCACTAACCATTAGACCACCGTGCCTCCCACCAGTTGGGGGATAGAGAGGGAAGGAATAGCCTCGAGTCCCATTTCCTAGATCTCTCAGGTATGGATCTACTCACAGGAATGACCCAAGGAATAAGAAGTGGTCATGATTACTTGAAGTGAGAATCAACAGTGCAACATTATGTCATATTTATGAAATATTTATCCACTTCTCAGGTATTCCACCCCCTCGCGGTGTGCTGCTCCATGGTCCGTCAGGCACAGGGAAAACTCTGATAGCACAAGCAGTGGCCTGGGAGTCTGGCGCCCACTTCATCTGCATCAATGGTCCAGATGTCCTGAGTAGGTCAGTTTATCAAAACTCAGAAGCTGTTAAGGTGGGATTCTACCTGAAAGCTGTTTTTGCCATCATTTAAAATTGGTTTAAGGTAAATATCTCATTTGCCTTTCAAGGAATGCCAAAACCCTTCACTGATCTCACCAATCAGTGTTTGGTGGTGTTTTGTAAATTTTTGGATGATTTTTGGGTGTCTTTGGGAGGAGAGAGTTTTTCTTAAGGGAGAAAGAAAATTTGGAGAAATATGGAAAAGTGAAGATTTAAGAGTTCAAAAATTAGAATTTGAAGTTGAAAAATTAGAATATGCACACCCAAACAGTCCCCCTACCAAGCTGGTTGCTGTTGGGTGGGGATCAACTGTCTGTTTGTTTTGACATTCAAATTCAGGTAGAGCCTCGCCTTAAGTTGTAGTCCCATGTAACTGGTATCAAATGACAGTAACTGACGGTCACTCTGAGTTATAAGGGCTAGCCGCATTAAGTAACTGTAGGAGGTGCAGTGGTTAATGCGCTGGACTCTGGATCGGGCGATCTGGGTTCGAGCCTTGACCAGGGCACTGGATTGTGTTCTTGGGCAAGACACTTTACTCTCACAGTGCCTCTCTCCACCCAGGTGTATAAATGGGTACCAGCAAAATACTGCTGGGGTAACCCTGCGATGGACTAGTAGTTAGCATCCAATCCAGGGGGCAGTAGAAATACTCCCGTAACTTAATGATAAGGAAACTGGAAAGAGCCATTGGGCTCGACGCAGACTTTGCTTTGCATTAAGTCATTAAAGGATCTCTCTCGTGCAGTAGTGTAGCAACTCTCGTAAGCTTGTAATTCTACTGGAATCAGTTGCTATTGAGCCAGGGGCATTGTTCCTGTTGTTTGTTCTATTGTTGTACTGGTCCTCCAGTGTAGCAGTTGCTATTGTTTTGGGGGCTAGGGGCATTTTTCCTGTTGTTTGTTCTATTGTTCTACTGGTCCTCTAGTGTAGCAGTTGCTATTGTTTTGGGGGCTAGGGGCATTGTTCCTGTTGTTTGTTCTATTGTTCTACTGGTCCTCTAGTGTAGCAGTTGCTATTGTTTTGGGGGCTAGGGGCATTGTTCCTGTTGTTTGTTCTATTGTTCTACTGGTCCTCCAGTGTAGCAGTTGCTATTGTTTTGGGGGCTAGGGGCATTGTTCCTGTTGTTTGTTCTATTGTTCTACTGGTCCTCTAGTGTAGCAGTTGCTATTTTTTGGGGGGCTAGGGGCATTGTTCCTGTTGTTTGTTCTATTGTTCTACTGGTCCTTTAGTCTAGCAGTTGCTATTGTTTTGGGGACTAGGGGCATTTTTCCTGTTGTTTGTTCTATTGTTCTACTGGTCCTCTAGTGTAGCAGTTGCTATTGTTTTGGGGCTAGGGGTATTTTTCCTGTTGTTTGTTCTATTGTTCTACTGGTCCTCTAGTGTAGCAGTTGCTATTGTTTTGGGGGCTAGGGGCATTGTTCCTGTTGTTTGTTCTATTGTTCTACTGGTCCTCTAGTGTAGCAGTTGCTATTGTTTTGGGGGCTAGGGGAATTGTTCCTGTTGATTGTTCTATTGTTCTACTGGTCCTCTAGTGTAGCAGTTGCTATTGTTTTGGGGGCTAGGGGCATTGTTCCTGTTGTTTGTTCTATTGTTCTACTGGTCCTCTAGTGTAGCAGTTGCTATTGTTTTGGGGGCTAGGGGCATTTTTCCTGTTGTTTGTTCTATTATTCTACTAGTCCTCCAGTGTAGCAGGTGCTATTATTTTGGAAGCTTGGGGCATTGTTCCTGTTGTTTGTTCTATTGTTCTACTGGTCCTCTAGTGTAGCAGTTGCTATTGTTTTGGGGACTAGGGGCATTGTTCCTGTTGTTTATTCTATTGTTCTACTGGTCCTCTAGTGTAGCAGTTGCTATTGTTTTGGGGGCTAGGGGCATTTTTCCTGTTGTTTGTTCTATTGTTCTACTGGTCCTCCAGTGTAGCAGTTGCTATTTTTTGGGGGGCTAGGGGCATTGCTCCTGTTTTTTGTTCTATTGTTCTACTGGTCCTCTAGTGTAGCAGTTGCTATTGTTTTGGGGACTAGGGGCATTTTTCCTGTTGTTTGTTCTATTGTTCTACTGGTCCTCCAGTGTAGCAGTTGCTATTGTTTTGGGGGCTAGGGGCATTTTTCCTGTTGTTTGTTCTATTGTTCTACTGGTCCTCTAGTGTAGCAGTTGCTATTGTTTTGGGGGCTAGGGGCATTTTTCCTGTTGTTTGTTCTATTGTTCTACCTGTCCTCGAGTGTAGCAGTTGCTATTGTTTTGGGGGCTAGGGGCATTTTTCCTGTTGTTTGTTCTATTGTTCTACTGGTCCTCTAGTGTAGCAGTTGCTATTGTTTTGGGGGCTAGGGGCATTGTTCCTGTTGTTTGTTCTATTGTTCTACTGGTCCTCCAGTGTAGCAGTTGCTATTGTTTTGGGGGCTAGGGGCATTTTTCCTGTTGTTTGTTCTATTGTTCTACTGGTCCTCTAGTGTAGCAGTTGCTATTGTTTTGGGGGCTAGGGGCATTTTTCCTGTTGTTTGTTCTATTGTTCTACCTGTCCTCGAGTGTAGCAGTTGCTATTGTTTTGGGGGCTAGAGGCATTTTTCCTGTTGTTTGTTCTATTGTTCTACTGGTCCTCTAGTGTAGCAGTTGCTATCGTTTTGGGGACTAGGGGCATTTTTCCTGTTGTTTGTTCTATTGTTCTACTGGTCCTCTAGTGTAGCAGTTGCTATTGTTTTGGGGCTAGGGGCATTTTTCCTGTTGTTTGTTCTATTGTTCTACTGGTCCTCTAGTGTAGCAGTTGCTATTGTTTTGGGGGCTAGGGGCATTGTTCCTGTTGTTTGTTCTATTGTTCTACTGGTCCTCTAGTGTAGCAGTTGCTATTGTTTTGGGGACTAGGGGCATTGTTCCTGTTGTTTGTTCTATTGTTCTACTGGTCCTCCAGTGTAGCAGTTGCTATTGTTTTGGGGGCTAGGGGCATTTTTCCTGTTGTTTGTTCTATTGTTCTACTGGTCCTCCAGTGTAGCAGTTGCTATTGTTTTGGGGGCTAGGGGCATTTTTCCTGTTGTTTGTTCTATCGTTTTTACGCAGGGTATCGAACCATTCATTTGAGACCTTATGAAGGGTTAGCCTGAATTTTCCAAGTTTGTCAATCTTCCTCATATTCAAAGCCATTCTTTTTTTCTTTCCAGTTTATTGTTGCTGCTTTGTTATTTTTAGTGATGGGCGTGGTGGCCTAATGGTTTGTGTTTGTGACTTCATTTATGGTTACTAAGGTGCCCCTTTACATAATTACTGTTGGTTCTCTAACTTCCTCTTAATAAAAACGTGTTTTTATTTTTATGATGTTCCTTATCCACCTTGTGCAGTTGTCCTGTTGCTTGTCGTTTTAGATCTCTGTTTTCTCCTGACGAACTAAGTACAAAGCTGCTCTTTCAGAGGTTTTCGCTTTAGAAAGCATTTTTTATAAAGTGTTTCTTTTCATCTGTGTAGATGAAAAGCATACATTGTTTTCGCAGCTCTTTTAAGACTTACAAATCTAGCGTTTTTGAAACTGCCCGTTTTTCAATCATTTTTTATAGACAAAATGCATTAGAAAAGGTTTCGTTTCAAACAAGGCATATTAGTTTAGACGGGGTCATAAGTGGAAACGCAAAATAGTCACAGGCAAGGGAGTACAAATAAAGATTATCGTTGTTGTAGTAGTCATTCCAGCTTTACTGCCATGACACTGAATTATGAAACATGCCTTGTTTTAATAGGTATTATGGTGAGTCAGAGGCCCGTTTAAGGGACATTTTCCAAGAGGCTCGCGAGATGGCTCCTAGTATTGTGTTCATAGATGAGCTGGACGCTTTGTGCCCCAAGCGGGACAAAGTACAGAATGAATTTGAGAAGAGAGTAGTGGCCACTCTGCTGACCCTAATGGATGGCGCTAACAATGTAAGTTTATTAACTTGCTGCTCTCAACAAGTAAAGAGACTTTGCGCGCTCGCATCTTCCGTCGCTCAAGAAGCATCAGTGAACGTTGAGCCCATACAATTCCTTACTGAACACTTAGCTCTACAAAAATCTGTGTGCAAATTCTATTTTACAACAGGGAGTTTAGGTACAGTAAAATGACCAACAGCAGTTGTCCGTCTTATTGAGGTGTCCCATCTTACAGAGGTGTTATTCGCGATGACGTCAAAACCAGGCTTGGTGGTGATCGCTTCGCGTGGTTTGTTGACGTTCAGAGAGAATAATCAGTTGCTCTTGTCAGTATTTTCACTTTTTGTTCGAAATATCTCAATGGTCTATTGCCTACGGCTGTACCAACTCTTCAGACATGGAAATCAAAAAGTCCTGGCATCGCTTACCGCTGGAGAACAAAGAACTGCTTTCAAAATGGCTCACAAAACTTCGACGAGCAAACACGCCAGTTAATGAGCACTCGAGGCTATGTGGCGACCACTTTATGCTGACTGCTTTAAAAGAATCCCGAGTTCCTCGCGTGTCAGCTTAAAACCAGGGTCTATTCCCACAAACCGTATACAGCTGTTTTGACAACCTTTTTCCCAGGGTCTTTCTCTCACCGCCCCCTGCAGCGAGAGCAGGGAAGGAAGGAGAGGGCCCTGGGAATGAGGTTGATGTTTCGAGATCCGTTCCCAGGATCTCTCTCATCTTCGGGCGGCGGTTGTCCTCGCTTCCTAATGGGTTCCTTCATTTGCAGAGTACTGTTTGATTTAGGAATAGTTTGGCTCCTCGGAAAATATTGCTCTGAATGATGCTCATAGAAGCTCCTGGTCGAAATTCGAAGAAACTGTTTAAGAATCTTGTTTCCTTTGAATCTGATTCCTCAATCTGAGCAATATGTTATTAACACTATTTCCAGTGCCGGAATAATAATAAGCTTGCCCTCCAGTATGGCTTTTGTACCTTGTGATCGGTTGTTACAAAACGCCTACTTTTTTCTGTTCACAGAGTTTCTCGTCTTGTCACGTGATCGTGTTGGCAGCCACTAACCGCCCAGACGCCTTGGACCCAGCCCTTCGCAGACCCGGAAGGCTTGATCGGGAGATTGAGATCGGAATACCAAACGCAAGCGACCGTGAAGACATTTTGAGAACTCTTCTCAGAAATGTGCCGCATAATTTCACAGACGACAATTTTAACAGGTACTATTTGTGCTCATTTCTATTCCTCTTGGATATTGAGGAGATCCTTTTGGATATCGAAGAGGGTTTTTCCTGTTGACATTACATAGATCGCTACACTTCTTATTGCAGTTTTGCCGAAATGGCTCATGGCTATGTAGGGGCAGATCTTGCCGCTGTGTGCAAGGAGGCGGGTTTAATGTCTTTTAAACGCTGTCTTGCGGAACAGGAAGTGCCGTCCTTTCTTGATGATGGGGCTCAGGAGGAGGGCCTGAAAGAGAACCTCTTGGTCACCAGAGAAGACATCATGGCGGCATTCAGACAAGTTCGCCCCAGTGCTATGCGTGAGGTGGCCGTTGACGTCCCTAAGGTGGGTATATTTCAATCGTCCAAGTTCAGATTCGTTCCAAAGTTCTGATTACGTCCTCTCTTTTTCATGCACATACGAAATTAGCGAGTAGAAGTGGACATTGATCACTCAACAACCCCAGAAAATTCCCTCTGTGCAGACACGCCCCTTGCACTTGGAAAAAAGAAGAGATTGTAACTTTCTTAATGCAGTGTTGAGCGAATTTCTTTCTGTTTTAGGTTCGCTGGGACGATATTGGAGGGAACGCCATCATTAAACAGAAACTCAAGCAGGCGGTGGAATGGCCGCTAAAACACCCCGAGGTGAGGACTGGATTTCATATAACTTTGATTAACCAGTGATGTGGCTTTTTCGCGGTATGCGGAAGATCATGTATTCGACTCGTGTTGACCAACCTCCTTCCCAGACGTTCTTTTGGGGCGTCACGCAATCTTTCCTCCATAGCGAGAGATTGCGTGACGTGCCAAAGGAATGTCTGCGTAGAAGGCTGGCTGTTGGCAGACCTCGGTTTCGTTTAAACGTCTCGTATTGTGGACGAAAAAATAATATATCTGGCATTTTTTTCCATTAATTTATATACACAAAAAAACTAAATTACAGCAAATTATATTATGTACTTAAAACTTATATCTGGCATTTTACCAATTTGTAACTTCGCAAGAATGTGAACACAACCTTCTCTAGTTGGAGCCAAGATAAGGCTCTGTGTTGCTTATGCGGCTTCTTTCATTTTATCTCTCAGTTGGATCAGTTAGTCGACGCCATTTTGATTTCACGAGACAAACTTGAAACGTTTATGTTGTACTTTTTGACACACATGATACTTGACATTTTGTTGGTTTCTCCTGGCAGGCCTTTCAGCGATTGGGTATTCGCCCTCCCAGGGGAATTTTGATGTATGGTCCCCCGGGCTGCAGCAAGACCCTTGTGGCGAGGGCGCTGGCCACGGAGAGTGGGCTCAACTTCTTAGCGGTGAAGGGCCCTGAACTGTTTAGTAAGTGGGTCGGAGAGTCGGAAAGAGCAGTCAGACAGGTTTGTATGTCGCGGGCAATCCCTCGTGTATTCCTGGAATGGTCCCGCGTGTGGTGTGAAACGTAAGTGATGTGTAGGCTCAGAGTCATTAGATGCGGCCAAATTACGAAAACGTTTGGTCTTTTTAACTTTTTTAAAAATTTTTAGCCTTGTAAATACATTTCATTTTTAAACGCCGAACGAATATTATGGACATTTCATCAGTATTGAGCGAGCGTGGTGCGGGAGAAAAAATTCTTGGTGCTTTGGCCCCTTTATGTGAGATCAACACAACATAGTCTTTCACCAGTTAATCATAAGTTTGTATATTTATCAGGTTTTCCAAAAAGCCCGCGCTGCTGCACCGTCCATTGTGTTCTTTGATGAAATAGACGCCCTCGCGGCGCGTCGTGGCAGCGGTGAAGATGACTGCGCGTCAAGCGTGTCCGACCGCGTTCTCACACAGCTTTTGACCGAGCTGGACGGCGTGGAAACGCTCAAAGACGTTGTCATGGTAGCGGCGACGAACCGTCCTGATTTGATTGACAAGGCGTTGCTCCGCCCTGGAAGAATAGATCGAATCATCTATGTTCCACTTCCCGACCGGGAGGCGAGGGAAGAAATATTTAAAATCCATCTGTCCAAGACCCCCCTTGCAGCTGATGTAGCAATAGAAGAACTCGCTCAAAAGACCGAGATGTTTTCAGGAGCCGAAATATCAGCGTTGTGCCGTGAAGCGGCCTTGATGGCCCTACAGGAGAATATCGAGTCCAGTGAAGTCTACAAGAGACACTTCGATAAAGCTTTTATGACAGTAAAACGAAGGACTTCTCGGGAGTCGATTGAACTATACAAGAAATATCAAAATGAAAGTGGAATGCATTCTATTTGACAGGCGATCCAAAAATTAACTAATCGTACGTTGAACATTACCTTTGTGTTGTCTTAATATGACACTACACTAACTACACTACACCCACTGCTTGTCGGGCTGTTTTCACTTTGCTGTGAGCTGAAGTGTAGTCCGTGCAATCAGTGTAGTCGGCGTGTCGTAGTCATTGTAGTAACGGTAGTCGGAAAGGAAGTAAAAGATTGCAGCTTCTTGGCGATTTGGTTAAAAAGCAAAGGAATTAACTGAGATATTATCGCGTTCTCTGAGCTAAAACTGCACTAACAAATGTTTGGGTTCTGGTAGGGACATTTGAACTGCTTTTTGGCAAATTTTCCAAAAATTCATATGCCCGGGAAATTGCACGGGGGATGTTGGAGTTTTGATTTGACTGATACATTTTCGAGACATGCGACGCGATTCGTGTGGCTGGCAATACATTCAGACTTTCTTCAATCGTTTTAATCGCAACAACGCACATTTCTCACACATTTTTTATTTTTATTTTTCTTCGTTTTGTGTCCTTAATCCTAATTTATGTTAACGTACGATTTCTATGGGTTTCTTAAAACCATTACTTCCTATAATCATTATTTTATAATCAAATACAAAATTGCATCTAAATGAATTAACTGCATTTTATTGTCCCATAAGCACAAAACTTCAGCTTAATTTGACTAGCTCTTTTTTTCTTGCTGCACTTTTCAGGCATTTTTTAAAACTATTTCAGTTTGTATTGATTTTTCAAAGAGTAAAAAATGGCCTCTTTCCCTCTACTCTTTGTGTTTCCCTCACTTAACACGCATGGATATAAAACAAAAATAACCTACCACATAAAACTACATCAACTATGTACAGAGTTCATTCATTCTTCATGTCCCAAGATCAGAAAATTAACTCTCCACACTTCTCTCATACATTGTCCATAACTCACTTCTGAGAATTTAGTTTTAAATCAGCAGTACTTTTCCAATAGCTTTTAATCTGAATGACTATTGTTCAAGACTGCCTTCAAGCTCATTAAAAATGCTTAATATAAGCATGCACAAGGAGTCCAAAACAACAGAAATTTAAATCAAGCGCCATCAACTTGATATTAAAAAGTATGAGAGAATTGTTAGAAAACTGTTAAACACACTTTGGACTTGAAGAATTAATCCTCCTGAACTCTCTTATAAACTACATCCTGGCCTAAACTGTAAATACACTTGCCACAAACTTTTATGGCTACTAAAAGACTTTAATAAGAGGTGATACAACAGTGTCAGCTAAACACTGTTGAAAGCCCTCTTAAATGGTCGAAGCGTCATCCAGTTCGATCACAAAGTCAGGATTTAAATTCTTCACACAACATCTTATATTTTTCTAATGGATGCACTATGAAGAATTTACAATTTGAATAAGAAACTATCGAAGTAGAGGCCCAGCCTTGGGTAACAATCCAAGTGTCATGTGTGACGTGAATTTCCAAGAATTTGCTGAACTTTACTTTTTTAAGTTAGAATCTATGGAATGTCACCAGGGGTCAAAAGACAGAGTCCACTGGCATTAGCAAGCAGCCCCTCTCAACCGGTCACATTGACTGATCTTAAATATAAAATGCTTTCAAAAGTTCTATAATTTATTATTAAGATGAAGCTATGACCACAAACTTGTTCCTGGTGTTCCTGTATTTCTGGGCCATTTCTTGCTTTGCTTTATCAAAGACGCCTGCAGTGTTGCTAAGGTATACTTGCACTGTGCTGAGACCTTGGTATGCTTGGTGTCCCTCTGTCGTCCAGACTTCCTCCCATCATCAAGGGCCCAAACAAAGATGTCCACTACTGAAAAACAGGCATGGGCCCTTTTCAAAATTGGGCCCCTCATGTGGGCACTCTTGACAAGCAAGTCAAGTTACAGATTGAAATAATTTATTTCCAAGCTCAATCTGTCATGTCGTCATCCATGCTAGCAGAGCGAGGACTGGGGTTACAAGACGAGGGAAGTGAATAGTCATCCATGGATTCCTGGCTCTCGTGACTACATTGACTTGCTAAGCAACCACTGTCCACACGTTCTTGCTTTATTTTCAGTAAATCTGTAGAAGCTGGTTTTGCTGTTAAAATTGTTGACAACAGGGCCGTTGTTGTGTCTGAAGTCAGAGGTGTCGTGGGAATTCCATGTGCACGGGCATGCATCTCAAGCTCCTGGAGGTGATCAGAAGAAACGAAATGATCATTCAAGTGCAACACAAATTATCCATGGATGCAACAAGACAAAGATATTGTGACATTGTTTTGATGCAGGCCTAGCACTCCAAACATTTGCTTTTAAAAGGTTCAATTTCCTTTCTCAGCTTCAAGTTGATACTCAATATTGGGGCGAAGGGCATTAAGCATTAAATACAAAAAATCAACAGCCATGACTCTATACTACGCTAGGGTTTTTGAAGATTACCCGACAATAGCTGAAGTCAACCAAAGACTTCCAAAGATTTTCCTCTCTAAATATCATTATTTTATTATTTATTTATGTCCGGGTACAAGTCACAGTAGTAGCTCCATTTTCTCAACAAGGTGCAAGAACAAGTTGGCACAAGATTTAAGTTTTTGACCAACAGGCATACGATTCACACCGACAATTCCCGGGCAATTTCTGCGCCAGTGCAAGTTTACCCCAGTTTCTTCTCGTGGCAGGCTCTGTAGTTGTTTACATGATACCAGGATGACTTGTTTCAGTACAAGATTTTGGTGGTGTACGTTCACCCCCAGTTGCTGCACTGAAGTATGATTTTCATTCTGGTTCAAAGAACTGAACTGAACTGAAGACACAGTATGACTTCATTTCATATTCCATATTTACAGCAAGGTTTAATGGCAGCATAAAACGCACATCCCAATAAAACAACAGCTTACGTACACATGGTACAACTTTTCATCTTGCATCGGAACAAAAGTTGTGCCAGTATCACAAGTTGGCAGGTAAATTACTCTGACTTAAGCAATGCCCACCTGAACCCGGAGTAAGAGCCTTCTGTTAAGTTCCTCGGTGTTCCGTTTTTCCTCCTCTATTTGTCTCATACGCTCCTGCTCTCGTCTTAACCTCCTGATATAATCAACAGAAGCCTTGAGAATGGTTCCCTTGTTTTGCCGTACATCACTAGAAACAAACCAAAACAAATAAATTCAGTGTCAGAGAAGCAAAGTTTTGAGAATGGCAGCACATATTTTTGTCTTGCTAACAGCACGTAATAACATCTTGGCAGTGAAGTTGTCCTTGTACTGAAAATTATTACACTGAATGCAAGGATACACTGTACTTACGAGTCTTGCTTAGGAAGAAGTGTTCCAAGTTCTTTTATTCTGTCGTTGATATTAAATCTTCGCCTTCTTTCAACTGAAAAACATAAAATGTGACAATTTATGTGACGAACTTCACTTTCTTCTTATGGTGTTCAACACACAAGGTAGACAGGCAAGCAGAATAAAGAAAATGATCAGAAAAGATACTCACTCATGTTGTGGTTATCTTTCTTTTGTCTGTCTTTGGCAAAATGATGGTCCAACAAAAGTTCTGGATCAAGAAGGAAAAACAACAAAAATTACTTCATTTTATGATTTGCCCCCCCCCCCCCCCCCCAATACTTGAGCAACTGCCATTCAAGAGGACCAGTAGAATATTAGAAGCGTACAAGAGCCTCTTCAGTAATGCCCTTTGAAACATTTTCCATTTAGTGGCATTGGTCTACTGACAACATAACTAAATGCAGTTAAATGCAATTTAACGGTCTGAGTTGACAACAAAGGGTGCCCACGTTCTCTTGAAGGCACTAGGATTCCATGTGTCCCAAGACTGAGGTATGTTTTTAGCATTTATGGTGAGTGCTGTTCTGCACTAGAGCTCGTTCTCAAGGCTTCCCCCTTCCCTTTCGATATTTCCACTGTTTAAAGTGCCTAGGAAGCGAAATTTTTTTCTGCATAATCAGGGTTCCAGTTACGTTTTTGAGGCAAGGTGCCATTCAACTTATTCCAATGGGTCAAATCCCCACTGTTTCCAACAAATCATTAAAAGTTTTCAATTTATTTGTCAGGTCAGGAAGCTCACCTAGTCAGGTTTTTGACCTGAGATCCCCCTCTTATCTGGAACACTGTGCATAATTGAAAAATTTGTTATTTGAAACACACAATTCCAAAGTTTGAAAGCGCTACGATAAACATTGTTGATTTAACAACCGCTCACAGTTGCACTTTTTCGCGGCCAAAATACCACGCGACCTCAAATCTGACATCAGTTTGTTTGCAAGCAGTGCAAGCAAATATGACAGACGGTGAGAAAGTAAAGCGTAGCTCTAGGTGGACGATATTGCGTTGCTGGGGCTCCAAACAACCAAAGTTGCCAAAAGACGTCTTACACCCTGGGTATTAGAATGCATCAGTTTCCATCCGATCATTCGCGACTTGCAAACAAACTGACGTCACACGCTATTACATCGCAATAAATTCGGGCCCAGTCTCTTACATTTTTTAAGGCAAAAAAGTGTAACTTTAACAGGGTTTTCATTAGAAGCCGGCAACCGGCGAACTCCGGCGGCTACTTTCGATATCAGCGCCGCCTACTTTTGCTTACTCTTGCCATTTGAACTCTCAAGGTTTACTTTTAAATTTGAAAGCTTTTAATATTGTTTTAGAGTAATAAAAACAAAAGAACTCGTAAATAAAAAGTCCTTACTTTTATATCATGTCTCATAATTTCGCTATGGATGATTGTAAGTAACGTCTTTTCAACCTATATCAACGGCAATCGACACTTTGGCCATTCGCAGTCCGCCATGTTTGATTAAAGAGGCGAGAAGGACTGGTGGCAAAGATGCCTCGCTTACATGCTGTTTTCTCTTCCGGTTTTCCATGTGCTTTTGAAATGGCTGAGAGAAAGCGCGCCGTGGGCGATGGAAATATATTAGCATATTTTTCGAAGAAAGCACGTTAACACATATTTTAAGTAAAATTATGATAGCCGATATTGTATTGTATCCTGAATGGTTTAAATAGCATCCAGTTTTTTCACTATATATAGTGTCAGGGTTGGACATTAGCGCTCGCCCGCTCGCCCAGGCGAGTGTCAAAAGTGTCGGGCGAGTGCAAATCACAGATCACTCGCCCGTTTGGCGAATGCGATTTTACAACGCCAAAAATAATTAAATTGCAAAATAAGGGATGTTTTTTATATTCTGTTTTGCCGAGAAATCTCTAAACACAAACTTACCATAGTCCATATCTGTATGGCAAAGTTTTATATTCCAAATTGTCCAATAAATTGGCGTTGAAGCGCAACATTGGGCTTCGCAAAAAAGAAAACAATAATGGCTTCCTCCTTGTGATAATTACATAACCCGTGTACTTCTGCAAAGTGATACTGCTGGTCACTAGCGAGCCCTCGGTGATCACGTAAACATGGCGTTCAAGGTGGAAGTACAGACATGTTTTGCCGCAAACTGCAGGGAGTTCACCAAGATTCATCAATAAAAAACTACTTAAAAAATAAAGTAAGTGCCTCTATTGTGATTTCTTGGGGTATAAGTTCTTAAACTAGAATTTTTCATTGAAGTTAAAAACCGCTCGGCTACCACGTGCGCGACAACGTTGCAATCGAATTGTTCATGATCAATGCGTGTTCCCCTGGTAAGTTAGAAAATGTGAAGTGATTCTTTACCAATATGTGGAAGTATATTTCCGGGGTTCCGAAAGTCGTTGAAGGGAAAAAGAAAGAACAAAACCCGAAAGCTGCCCGTGATTCAAAGGACTCAAAGGAGTACGAGAAGAACAGGACGAGGAAGTTTTCAGCGAAATGGCAAGTTGGGGGGAGGGGGGGGGGGGGTTAAACTTTTGGGCGAGTGAAAACTTATCCGGGCGAGTGCATTTTGAGGGTTACTCGCCCGAATGGCGAGTGCTATCAAAATTGAGTGTCCAACCCTGTAGTGTGTCTGCTATTATAGTGGTTTTAAATTTACAGGACCTCCTTTCCAGTCTATAAATCATGTAGAAAAATTAAAAAAAGAAACCGTTTTTGATGTTAAGAAAAATTCCTCGTCTCTTGTACTCATTTTGGTGCCTAGAATGCTGGAAATGGCATTTCCGAGCTTCTAGATTTCAAAATTTTCTCGGGGAGCATGCCCCCAGACCCCCCTAGAGGACGGGGCCTAACGGCCACTTAATTTCCACTGCCGCCTACTTCACTTCTACCATCCGTCTACTTCAAATTTTAATGAAAACCCTGCTTTAAGCACTTGTAAAATCGACAATTTTTATCGTAGCATCAAACTTTGAAATTGCTTGTTTCAAATAGTAATTTTTTAAATTATGTAGAGAAAAATTTCGCTTCATAGGCACTTTAAGCAGTGTGACAGGCACCTGTCCTCCCTTTATGGGTGGGGGCTCACGGCTGGGTTGCCAGGATTTCCCAGCTATGGGCACCATCTCCATCCAGGAGCTGGCAGCCACAGTGGAAGCTCTTATGTGTCTCAGGAGCCCACCCTCCTAAACACAAATTATCAGCATAAAGTTTACAGAGAAGTAACTTTGAACTATCTACGGGCATGGTTGTCATGCACACTACAGTAACGTCCTGTATCAACAAGCTTTAAGTACTAGAACAACCCTTACCTTGCGGCTCTTGCTTTATGACAGCCGGACACGATGATGGAGCAGGGGCCTGCATCTAAAAATAGAAAATATGTCAACTGTCAAACCAACAATTTGAATCAAATTATCTTTTAAATAACTACTAATTAAAAATATAACAACAAAATTTTGTGGAAACAGTTTCAAAGGCAGCCTAATAAGTCAATTATCAAGATTCTGTAAGCAAATTATGTGACTCACCAGGGTATTCATTCCAAGTCCATTGTATAAATCAAATACATTGCTCGTCGTAACTTGTGGAACCTTAGAAATAAAACTTGGTTAGCAAAAAGGTAAAGATCCAAATGGAGTTCAAGCAACAGCAAAAAACTTCTTTCTACAAAAAAATTATTTTTAGTGGATTCAAATAATTTTTTGTTGTACTTACAGATCCCAAAGTCAACGAAGGATCCCACGGTATGCTCTCATCAACCTGATTAGACTCCAAACTGAAAACAAATAATGATCAAGAAATTAATTCTCCCTGCCTCACATTTCACCTAATGTGAGTTCTGATTATTAGAGACCTTTAGATTCTACGACGAGGACGACTACGAGTACAAGATTTGAATTTAAGTTGTCGGGCGTAGTAACAAAATAGCCTAAGCAGAAAACTTCATTTTCCTTTTTTGTCAGTAGCAAAGTTAGCATGGTCACTTTTATTGAAGGCAGTTACACTACTCCCAATCGCGAAATGATCAAGCTACTAACATTTTGATAATTTGTTTTCGCGACTACAACACTCACTGAAACTCGTAGTGGCAAAACAAGTTATCAAAATGTTAGTAGTTTAATCAACTTGCGCTTAGGGGAAGTCTAACTGCCTTCAATGAAAATGACCGTGCTAACTTTGCTGCAGATAAAAATGGAAAATGAAGTTTTCTGGTGAGGCTATTTTGTTAGTATGATGACAAAACTTAAATTCAAATCCCATAGTCTTAGTCATCCTCATCGTAGAATCTAAAGGTCTGTATAACGGTATGTTACAAGCAGCTAGACAATATATATAAAAATATAACTTGAAAAGAAAAATAAAACATGATTTCTTTGACATCTATTTATTGACGTTTTGATTAATTTTGTTAATGGAATCTTATAATTATAGGCTAAGCATTTCTCAATCTATGATGTTTTAATATGTGATTATGCAAAGAAACAATTTTGAAACTTTATTTTAAATGAGTCCCTCAACAGATACCTGCATGGGAAGTATAACAATATAATTTGGTTTTATCAACTGGGCTGATAATGTAAATTGGCGACCATAAAGAGACTCTAGAGCTGACGTTTCAAGCGTTAGCCCTTCGATGGAGCGAATCGATTACATTACATTATCAACCCGGTTATAAAACCAAATTATATTAGTTTTAGTAGCATTTATCCCGCAAATTTTCATTTTATTTATTAAAAAATAAGCACATCTTCACATTATGAATTGAAAAACTGTGTGACAATTTCAGCAGCAACTGAATTCAATCTTGAGATCATTGTTTCTTCACAAATACCCATAAACGGACAATACAGTCCCAACTATTGTTTCCCTATTCACATAAAAATTACCAAAATATTAACTAGTGCATACCTAATGATATCATCCAGTAAATTTTCAACCTTGAAATCAGAACAAAGTAAATTCCATGTGAATAACAAGTTTATCAAAAAAGCCACAGATAACCGCCTGTATCATATTTTGTATTATTTATTCATCCCTTAGCCTTACACTTTAATTTCCCCAAGCCTTGCGCCATGTTAGAATATTTATATATCAGAATTGGTCTATTGAGACTGCACAAGTTTTACAAGTCAGATCACCAATACTATTAATAGTAGGAAGTGAATCAGTACATTTATTTGATTGCCAAGAATGTATAGGATTACTTTCATGTTAATTCAAAAAGGAACGCAATGCCGCCTTAACTAATCAACACTACTTGTAACTGAAGATGCCTGAACAGGCCACGAGGAAAGAAACCTGACAACCTCGTACAGGTGATGAAAACGTAAAAGACTCACTGGAAATATATCCTTCAGTGGTAACATAATCTGGTTACAAGGGGCGGATCTCCTTCATAACTCAAATCTCAAAAGAAAAATACAATGGCATCTAATTTCTCAAACCTCTGAGAGAAATGAAAACTGGGAGATCGAGAAATTCAGAGTGAAATTTCAGTGTTGACGGAGTGAAGCAAATGCAAGTTACTCAAGGGAAATGACTAAATGGAGTTATTGGAAGGATTGGAGCATCCAGGGTTTAATAAATAAGAATTACAAGCTTGTCAGTAATGGTTTTTCTAGAACTTACATCGGTTGTGTGATGTCGGTCTGGACTCACAACCGCCATCGGACTCCCAGGTTGTCCAACCATCTGCCCAGCAGACGCTAGAGCAGCAACTGCTTGTTGATTTATAGCATTCAGGGTAGGCTGATTTGCACTGCTTACAATGACCAAGTCCCCTGCTGCTGAAGGAGATCCTTGATTTTTGAGATATTCTTTCAACTGTCTTTTCTGTTTTTGTTGTATGAAATAGCGTGTTGGATTTTCAAGCTGCGTTTTAACCTGCAATAAAGGAATCTGTGTTATCCACACATAGCACTCTCTTCATTCGTTCTCATCCACTTGTTGAGTCTGCTTAAATGTTATTTTTTTCCCCACGCAATGTAACATAACACCAAAATAAGCATATTCCAAAACTATTATTAAATTACTTCAGGCAGCTCATGCTCCTAAAGAAAATCTTGACAGCTTTCAGCATGTACAATGTAAAAAACCAATTAGTATACTGTATGAGCAAGAAATAACTTTTACTTGTTCATTAACAGTTGAAAGAAACTACTAGCTGCTTGAATCGGCATCACATATCAAGCAACAACAGCCCTAAAAGGAAACATCTACAAAGTCTCTGTGATGAAAGGTCAAACCAGTTGTAACCTTTGATAAAGAATATTTAATCCATTTTTATCACAATCTCCATATATTCCAAACTTTAGATTTCAAATATCTATGCACTAACACATGCAAGGCTGGAAATAGTTTTTCCCATGAATGGACGTTTGTCTGTCTGACTAAGTTTCTATTTTGACAAGACAAAAGAGAAGTGTGTTTCGACGGTATACACAAACCTGATATATCATAATAGCATGTTCTTGCTGCAAAATCTTGGCATTTGAATTGCAAGGAAAAAATATTGTCCTATAGACACTCTGTCTGACTGCAGTCACAATTTTCATCAAACCATGGCAAATTTTGGTCCGCCATTGTCCAACGTCCAACTGTTAATACGTATATATCCAATTGAAAAAACATGTACCCTGTCAAAACTTTGGACCTCATCACAGATTAAATTTATGTTCTATCGATTTGCCCAGACACATTAAATCACTACTTGCTCATAACCTTGAGTGTACCCTTCCATCACTATACAAAATAAGCCCCAAGAAAAAAAATTGTACAATGTAAATATAGAAAGAAAATTCCTTATTTATTCCAAGATAAAAGACTCGGAAAATATGGGACTTCAATGGGTGTAAATATTGCCAAATCAATTTCCAAACAAATAACGAATAAAATGTATATTATATACAGGCCAAAGAGAAATGTGTGCATTATCAACAGGAAAGATTGGAAATCACAAATGACCCCAGTTTAGAATTTACTACAACAAGAACTAGCTTCCTCCAGGAAAAAAATAGTTCTTCCAAAGATTATTGCAGGAAATCCTGCACTCTTGGGAAATCAGATAAACAATGTGGCTGCTACAAGCAAGACAAAACTTGAGCAAGTCTAAGCCAAAAAAAAATCAACAAGAAAACCTTAACCCAAATTTAATAAAAAAATGATTGCATAGCAACTTTATAACCAAATCAAATGTAAAAAAAAAACATTGCATTGCACCTTTACAATTAAGTATACACTGAAAAATTACATGCACTAATTGCACAGCATGCATCTACAGCACCAATCTTGTTTATTAACTATTCGCACATGAGATTCCAGTGGTATCATTCAAGACATCCACTACTGGACTGACATTGACAATATACAATTTCACCCAAAGGGAAGGAAGTTGATAAGAAACGTTTCCCACCTGAAGAACACTTGTTGGAACATCAGGAGGTAGTGCTGTGGGAGACGATGTTCTTGGCACGGCTATGCTCTGAGAATGAGATTGCTCAGGTGGTCCCAATTTCTGCGCCTGGAAGATCTGATCTTGCTGTTCAAGCTGCTGTCGCTGGAGTTGTTGTTTAAAATTTGTCCGTGTTATAGGAGTTGACATGTTCTTGATGGTTTTTTTATGATCCAGCAGCAACCCAAGTGTTGATGGACCCTCACTGTGTTTAGAAGAATTGGAATAGCTAGTTAAAATCCATCTTAATGGCTGTTCTATCTGGGGATAACAACTTGTAGGGTAGGCTGACGCCATCATGGCTAGAGTAAATCCTCAAAGATATTTAAATAATAAACATAAATAAAAAGTTGATCTTAAAAAAGTGCTCAAAAGCGTGTTCTCCTGATTCACAAACCAGTTTTACTGAACACAACTTGGGCAACAAGACTTTTATTACCTTCTATGTGACAATCTAAAAATAGATAGATATTAAAAACTCCATGCTTATCATGTTTAACCAAGCCCTTGGGTAAAGGTTATTCCATACTATCTTAACATAAATTAAAAGAAACCTGACCCACTTCCTGTCAAGTAACGCAAGCTGCAAATTGTTCCATAAAAGGCCGTCCCATGTATCACTCAAACTGTTCCATAAAAGGTCCTCCCACAAAACACCCTTTGTCTACACTGGAACAATCTGGTTTCACGCCCTTGATTCTAACTGACTTGTACAGGAAGTTGAGCCTTTTGATTTCCAATGTTCACACTCTGTTGAAGACTGTGTGATTTGTGTTTTTCTTGGTGGGGCTGATTTAACATAATTATAAAGGAATACCCTTTGATCACATTTAAGCATGAGCTCCTTTCATGGGCATTCCTAAAAAGGTTCATTGCAGAAAAGTTATTTAAGACTAAATCTGCTACCTTTTGCCACCAGTTGCATTGTCTTTTAACTTGGCACATCAAGTGTTATTTTTCTCTGAATTAGCTTTATTAGTTTGATCGCAGGAAGGACCCTAATAACCACAATTTTCCGTATTCTTCACCATTTAAAGATTTGAAGATAAAAGGTGAGTACAGTAAACAACATCACATACAGAACACAAAATTTCTTAACTTCTTTGAGCAATGTTCTCTATGTATCAAATCAACACCAGTACAATGTATATCAGTTTTCTCTGAAAGTGGATGCTAAAGATAAAAACAGAGTGTTTTTTTCTCTTCATACACTTAAATTATGACTCTAAGTTCAAGTTATTACAGGTTAAATATGCCCTGGAAAGGAATAAAGGAAAAGGATTGAGTAGGTGGAAAGCTCGAGTTTTTAGGGGTTGGGGTTATTGGAATTCAACAACATCAGAAACTTCTAACAGTCTTTCCAAAGCAAATACATTCACCTTGTGCAAATTCAAGAGTTTTATAGCTTAGCCTGTGTTACAGAAAAGAGAAAGATCAACATACTTAAGGACAGTCAGTTAGTCAGTCATTAGTCTATTTCAAATCATTTCTATAGAACTGCAAATTATAAATTTCCTTTAGGGAATCATCAACTCGGTCTCCAGACATCGGGAGGGAAAATGTTCCCAAGACTCCTGCAAATTTAAGAATTTGTTCTTTATGCAGTTCCTGCCAAGTTGAAAATGAATCTCATTTTTTGTTCTCCTGCGCATATTTTGACAACTTTTGATGCAAATTTTTGACAAAATCATTGAAAACTATAAACTTTACAAAAACTTCCTTTTCCATAGTACAATCCATTTGTTTGCAGGTTAGTTGCTGCTTTAAATTGTTTTCATTATCACGAACAGCGGAACTGTAGAAACCAAATGGCATAGAATTTAAAAACTTATGTTGAAAAGGCAATGCCATGTATAGTTATGGAAATTACCTCAATACTTTGTTGTTATTGTTGGTAAAACCCATCTCTCAAGAGTCTAAATCCTTTTCTCCAAAGAATCGTTTGAACAACAAAGCAACCTCGGGACTCAATCTACTAAACAACGTGAAAGTCACATGAAAGTTATTAGGAAAACCAATAGGGTGAAAAACAACACGGATCATTATCTTTCTGAACATTTTGTGCCTTGATAGGTTAAAGCAAGACAACCTCACGTGGTCAACCCAATCTCGATAAATGATAAAATTTCACTCCGATGTTTGGTTCAAGCTGTTCCACATTATAAGCTTGATCGCTTTCTAGACGCATACAGAAAACCTGATAACACGCAGGACAATTAGATAAATTGCCTCCAACTTCATTAGCGCATACACAAACAACAGTACGTGGTGGCTACAAGCGAATTATTTCACTGTGCAAGCGAAACCGAAAAGAATTGAACTACTGTATTTGGAAGCCATTGAAATAAATGGAAAGCTAAATCAATATGTTCGCTTCATGCGTAACTTCCGATATTTCTTCGAAACGACGAAGACATCTATACAACAAAGTAAGTACATACAATAAAGCTTATAATAAACTTCTATGAAACAATTTGTACACATCAGCTCGGGGAATCCCTTCCTATGAAGCAATGTGTCCCAAGGAATTGAAAGTCAATATGATGTACAAATTTTACATCGACGCGAAAATAGTTGCTTATTAAGACTTTGTTCCACTATGCAGTTAACGTAATGAATGCTTGATAGAACAAATTACACCTCAATGAAAATTTATCGTCTAGTTCGTGAGCGGCAGAAGAGTGATTGTTTGATGATGCAACCTCATGTCGTGAACATGTTGCATGTCTTTCGCATGTTTGTTGTCGGGGAAAATAATTCAAAATATTGTTTTGCCCGGGCGAATAAATTGAAAAAAGAATCGGAAGTTCGCCGCACGTTGAAAGGTATCGAGCACGAAAATTACATATCGCAGACGAAGCAAGCCCACATGAATCATACGCTGTGCGTTAGATACGCGCGCAAGAAGTGAGCGTGTTTGGTTTCGGGAATGAAAGCTGGAGGCGACAGAACAAGCTTGCACGAAAAATATGACCCTCTAAAATGAATTCCACTCTGTATGAATCTACCTAGAACTTCAATATACCGTTTTGCATCAATTGCAATACACCGTATAAGACCTGATAGCAAATATTTTTTGGAATATTTTTTTGAAGACTGCACTATTGCGTTGACTTGCATGGAAATTAAACGTCATATCGACATTCAAAGTGACCAGCAAGACCTCTTATTTTTTTACGAACAACATAAATGGAAGATCAATAAACGCGATGAATGCACAAATTTCCTTGTAAAAACGTACTTACCTTGGAAAATCCAGAACTTTTGACTTCAACTCATAAAATATTTCTCCTTCGTCTAGCGAATCGAAGTCGTCAGGACTTAGAAGATCAAAGTCGAGATCTATTCCTGACTCACTCATTGGAAAGCCTTGATAATTGGAATTGGAATGGAGCAAAGGTTTCTAAACCAAGAGGAAGAAAAACTTCGTGCAAACTGCCGCGCAATGAGTTCAACCTTCCTTTCGTCCCGAAAGTAGACCATCCATCTTGGTTCTCGAATGTTTCCATCCGATTGGTCAGTTTAGGCCACGTGGTTTCAAAAATAGCAGTTTACGTCAATGCACTGTGATTGGTTCTTTGTTTTGGGGCACGGCGATAATGACATGTTTTATTTTGGTTATGTTTTCGAAAATGTCAATCTTCAAAGCCTTTTATGGGAGGAAGTATGTTTGAATAATCGTTTAGTACGTATCAAATTTAATGGCGGCTCAGATCAGAGTGTCGGAAATCCAATACAACAAGCATGTATTGTTTTTGCTGTCCGGGATTTCAAATATGTTTATTTGCAAAGAATATAAAGTAAATTTATTGAGAATACGCTATGAAAACACCATACGTTCATTTGATTATTTGATCTTAAAAGCGGGGAAACCCCTCTTTTGTGTCACCTTGAGGTACCTTCAAATACGTTCGCCAACTTTTTGCGAAAACGAAACTGAAACAATCGGATTGAAAATACTGAAAAGATCAAATTCACAGCGCGCGCGTGACTAGCGCTTTGATAAACAGAAGGTGTCCTTCTTCTTTACGATGCTCGACAGAACGTGTTGAAGCTGCAAACATTTTTATTCCACAAAAGTTAGAAAATTTGAAAGAACAAGCATGAGCCTCCTACCGACACCGGAAATATATTTTTCATGTAATCCCATTAATTCCTTGAAGGCAGAATTTAGAAGCTGAACACCCGTACCCCCGTAAAACATATAGCAAAAGAGAAAACCACATCAAGTCCAAAAGGACTTTTTAATTAAAACACCCCTTGGAACATAACTTTCCTTTGCCGATGATAGTCAATGTATTTTTCCCTTTGCCCCCGCAAAGACCTCAAAAACTGTCATTGCCGTCTCTCGCCACTACCTGGTGGCTTGGTCGGGCGATGAACCCTTTTTGCAAGTGTAAAGCCTGTGGCATGGGGAGCTCTCTCCAGAAGTTTGGCTGGGTACGTGCAATGCGTCAAATATATCACGGTATGATTTTCCCTAGGCCCGTTCCAAACGTTATGCTATTGCCGTGCCGAACTAAATTAAAAAATTATGCAGTAACGCGACGTTTAAAACCATTCAGCTCGACAGACTGAATTAAGTTCGGCACGACTGCTTAGCACGGCAGGCCTTGCCGTGCCGCACGGCAGTAGCGGGATTTCAAATGGCGTGCTCCTGTCGTGCCGAACTAAATTCATAAATTATTCTTATGTATTTTAAGTTATTTTGCAGCTTTTACGTTTGTTTTGTTGTTTGAATTTGGCACGACTGCATTAAACTTGACGGTTGAAACCGAAACCGTGCCAAATTCATTTGAGTTCAGCACGGCAGTAGCACCACGTTTGGAACAGGCTTAATACCCATCTAAGACCACGCCTACAAACTGCTGGATGCTTTGGGGCAGAGGCGAACGAGCCGGGGCAGTTTCAAAAATTTTCGTCATTTTTCGGGCAAAAAGCTCAGGGTTAGGGCAACAGCAGTTGCAATTTTTGGACGATTGCATACCGTTTTTATGCTAACGCATTCGGAAATTGTGTATATTTTTCGGCCAGGGAGGTCACAGTCCAAGTCCCCCCATGCTTCGGGGCAAAAAATTCAAATGTGGATAACTCCAATTCAAATTCAAATGTGGATAACAACTATCACAAAATAATTTTTTCCAAACATTACAGACCATTACAGCTAATTGCTGCACATACCTTTACAGCTTAATATATAAGGGTGCCAGGAGTACCTTAATCAAATCAAATCGGCAAGTTGATTGTTCCGTATGTTTGATTGTAGCAGCAGCACTTGCATTGTAAATTACAACTGAAGACCAACTGATCACGCACAGTGGAAAAAGAAAGAGAAGAGCAGGGCTGCGGCTCGTGGGTACAAGAGCGGACGGCAGTAACCAACCGAAAAGAGTGGATTGTTAAGTCGCCATGTGGCACAAGGCATAAGAAGGTTAGGTGAAAGGTGAAGGTGATGATCAAGATTGATCATTGACAAGAAATCAAAACCATTTTGGCTTAAATTACTGGTGTAACAAAAAGAACATTTCCACTTCCATTCCTTTAATATTTACGAAATCAGTCAAGTATAACAGTAAATTAGGAAGGCAGTTTTGTTGATTAGGAGATTTTTCTATTTGGCAGGAACAGACCAGGCTTTGCCTGCACAAAAGAGACTCCATGATAAATATATAGTACAACACATATAAAGGGGGGGTAACACCCATTGTGCTCACCAGTTTGTCGTGTCAACCTCCACACTGTGTTTCTCTTACTTACTTAAAAAATATCTGAAAAAGGGGGGGTCACGGGCACTGGAGTCCCAGCAATGCCCGATGAAATCCCAACTGTGATCAGAAAAAAGTTGCGACATTTTTTCCCTTCTAATGCAAACGCCAATGTTTAGCGATGACAATGCATTTGATTAGCCGATTTGCAGTACTGTTTATATTACTGTAATATAAAATGACATCCGCCATCATTACTCTTTGTCTGCTCACTGTTTGTTGCTTAGTGTCCTTAGTCTGATGTATGTCCTTTCAAGGAAAAAGTTATTTCCAGTCCTGATTGTGTGCATAATTTCTGAAGTTTCTCACACAAAGTGAATTATTTATTAATTTTAATCAAAAAGCATGACACAGAAGACATCACCTGTAAATCCAAATGATCAACTTGGAACTAGACAAATTAATTTTTAGTCTAGCATAATTACATTTTTTGATAATTACAGGTACTAGTGTTTTCTGGTATCAATAATTTATTCTGTATCTTATGCATTCAAAAAAAACCCAAAATGAAATTGTGTGGATTTTGACAGTCTGACCAGTGTCATATTAATATGACTAAAAAATCTACTTATGGCTGCATGCGCAGTGCACCATCTAGCCTGATGACCTCGCCGTTAATCATTGGGTTCTCAATAATGCTCTGTACTAATTGGCCATATTCTGATGGGTCTCCGAGACGACTTGGAAATGGCACCATCTTTCCTAACTCACTGCGCACTTTCTCAGGTAAGCTCATTAGTAAAGGAGTGAGGAAAAGCCCTGAAAACAGAAATAAAGGTTAAAATGTTACTGGCCTTGTCGTTGCCACATTGGAAAGTTTTTAAATTAGTTTAGTCAGGACTTCCGAGTATTTATTGGACAAAATTATGTACACCTTATTGCAAGCTTTTGTTACTGCTTCAAATATCTTATCAAGAGAAATCTTTTCCAACAACACCAAACATCGAAAACAAATTTCGAAGTTCCTCTGAATTCCACTGAATCACTTAAAAGATGTGAGATTTTTCCTATAGCTTGCGAACTTTGAAATGCATTTTCTCAGCCAATGATAAGAAATTGTTGTACCAAAATTATTTACACCTTATTGCAAACTTGTGTGTTACTGCTTCAAATATCTCATCAAAAGAAATCTTTTCTAAAAACACCAAACATCGAAAACAAATTTCAAAGTTCCACTAATTCCACTGAATCGCTTAAAGACGATTTTACAAAATGGCTGCACGTAAGATTTTGCCTACAGCTTGTGATCTTTAAAATTCATTTTCTCGGGCTCTGATAAGGAATCATTGTCAGTGTTATCACGGATAATTACTTACATCTTTACCTTTTTAGGGGAAGAAAATAATGCAATATGATTTAAATTATTCTCTTACTTGATTTTTGTCCAACTTAAATAAATATTACTTGACTTCCTCATGGATTCCGTCTTAATAACTTTTTGACAATTCTTTACAACGTCTGCTGGCTACTGCTTCAAACAGCCAATTAAAATGCTTATTGTTGCCCGAGGAGGACTGCCCTACAAGAGCGCTTGTTGGAAATTTTTTTAATCACCTATAAGAATCTCATCTTGTGGGCGTGGCCCAGCTTCATTTTCACCCCAAAAGATTACAAATTCTAAAATTACACACTACAAGTGCCACTGACTTACACGACTATTTTCAGGTAAATAGTTCCAAATGAAAAGTTATTTGGATAACACATACAGCTACATTTCCAGACTTTATTCAGGTCCCTAAAAATTACAACGGCAACTCAACTGGTGGTCATTTTAGGTAAATTACATGTAAAAGCAACAGGGTTTTGTTGCAGGGTGAGACTTTTTAAATTCCCACAAGACTGTATGGTGAATTTAACCACATAACATCTCCATTCTTGACATGTACAGTTCTAATGCTTTGATTGTCCAGTCCAAATAGAAGCTAGCAAAAAGTTTTCAAAAAGAGGTCAAATTTTATCAAACACTTTCTCAGGTGGAAAAGGCATGATTATTGTGAAAACCAGTAAAATGATGTCATGTTATGTCCAATAAAAAGTGTACAGGGCATGAAATCCTAACATTTTTAAATACATGCAAAGATCTGAGCGATTTAAATTTCAATCAACATGTGAAAACATTAACTTTTAAATGAAAAATTTGTGGCAACTTAATATAGCATACTTTATGGAAAACAGGCTTATCTAGGGCTAAGCTTCACATAGACTTGTCACAACAACTTTTTTTTACTTAATTTGACACATTTTTCAGTGGTACAGAAGGTCAACTACATTAGTTCCTCTGCATTAGTTGCCGTCAGACTTTTAAGGAATGTTTAACAAATAAAGAAGCCTAAGCCATGTATTATACTGTCATAAAACACAAAGGGCATTTGAGGACACGAGGGAAATGTAAAAAACATGAACCACAGGCGAGTGTTTTCTACATTTCTTGAGTGTTCTCAAATGTCCGGAGTGTTTTATGACAGTATAAATGGCTTAAGCTTCTTCACTTGCCTTATGATACATATTTTATATGCCGCGAATGAAGACAATGAAAGACGCACGATCGACTGTGGGACACTGTTACACTGGCAGTGACAGATGTACTGTCAAAATATGTCTGTTAAAGTAAAAAAGTTGTATTGCTATCACAGTATCACTGACCTGTCACTCCCCAGGGGGGTTACTCAAAGTATACATGATGGGGGGTCCGACGGAGCTTCATATTGCAAACCCCAAAACAATACCTGAAATTTTTGACCCAAGAAAATACCTGGCAACAAAATTTCCAACCCGAAAAAATACAAAAAAAGTTTGAATGAATATTTTTCTGATCCACTGATCACCACGAAAACCCAAAACGATCTAAAAAAAATACATGACAGATCTCTTGACCCAAAAAAATATATGTCAGACTTCCCCGTCATGTATACTTCGAGTACCCCCTGGGTGTCACTCAATTTGAATCAACTTGTAAGTCCCTAACAAAGGCTATGATGCAATCATGGTAAATGCTTTGTGATGTTCCGAGTGTTACTGAACCTGAAGAACTTACCAGGAGCAACAGTGTTAACTCTGATGCCATGCTGAGCCAAATCCCGAGCTATTGGTAACGTCATTCCAACAATCGCACCTTTTGATGCAGAATATGCAGCTTGACCAATTTGGCCCTCATAAGCAGCTACACTGGCAGTGTTCACAATCACCCCTCTCTCCCCTCCCTCATTTGGTTCATTTGTTGTCATTTGTTCTGCCACAAGTCTAATGACATTGAAAGTCCCAATAGTATTGACCTGGTAGAGACAAAAAATATACCAGTAAATAACAATTTGTAGTTCATAGTAACAGTACACATGATCTATAATGCGAGGCTAATAAATAACATTATAACCCGGG
The DNA here is from genome assembly GCA_947652115.1 of Blastomussa wellsi. NCBI lineage: Eukaryota > Metazoa > Cnidaria > Anthozoa > Scleractinia > Plerogyridae > Blastomussa > Blastomussa wellsi. Next base: position 5,498,392 of record OX393568.1, on the reverse strand, counting down.
GGGAGGGGGCTACTCCCTTATATGGGCTATACAGGGACGTGCTGCTGGATAGGGTATGGTTTTTGACCCCTCAGTCATGAACAGGATATAGATATCAATTAGCTGTCATAGACAGGGTATGACTTCAAGAATTTCATAGAGTTTTAAGCATATCCGAAATCAGAAGTGTTCATCAGTATTTATTTAGCCAGTCGTCAGTCAACATTAGATCATTTTAAAGACTAGATATTAGCGCTGTAGTGTAAAACGTTTTCCTTGGTCCTAAACAGGGTATGTGTTTGAGCTTATTTTGATCCTAAACAAGGTCAGGGTTTCGAACCTCCAGCGGCACCCCTATACCAAAACATGGGTCAAGTACCCCCAGGCATTATAATGACTCTATAATGACTCAGGCGATGTAGCAGTTCTTGTAAGGTCTGACATGAATGGCTCGATACCTGTGTGAAAACAATAAAACAAACAACAGGAACAATGCCCTAGCCCCTAAAACAATAGCAACTGCTACCAGTAGAATTACGAGCTTGTGATAGCTGCTAAACTACCGAATGACTCCCCCATTGCTGGTCCCAAGCCTTGATGAGGAAGGAAAAGGTTTGGACTTGGGACAAGTAACCTCATGCCATAAAAAAGCACCAAGCCACGGAAAACGTACAAGAATTACATAAGACGTCTCAGCTCTAGGAAGAGTAGGTCCTTCCACTTCAGATGAGGCCATATGGCAAACGCTGGAGGTTCTGGATGCTACAAGACCAACTACCTTTTTTTCAAAACAGAGCTACCAGTGTGGGCAATTACGTATAACATTCACACTTCATGCCAGGAGAAAAATTAATGCTGGGGGGTAACCTTGCAATGGACTAGCATCCCATCCAGGGGGGGGTAGCAATACTCTCTGTCACTTCATGCTAAGGAGAACAGAATAAGCTCCGGCCTGATGGGTCACTAGGCTTTGAATGCAGACTTTACCTTTACTTAAGGGGCACAAAACGACAGACCTCTTTTGGAGCATTAACCCATTGACTCCTGGAGATTTTTGAAAAAAACATGTTTTTTAGACATTTTGAACATTTTCTAGTCAGTTATAGTCTAAATATGCTTCAAATTGCTCCAAAATGCATTTGCAGAATGAAGGCATGCCAGGTTTTTCGCTAGTATCGCATTTAACGATATTTTAGCTCGGGCATCCGCACAAATCAAAATTTCGACGAGTTTTTGGACGAGAAAGTGACCCACGTCTTTAGGCTTTTCGATTTCTATATTTTATTTTTTGCTTTTCCTTTCTCCTTTCCTCATATCTTTTTTATGCTTTTGTTGGCCTTTTACTGGGCTTGCTTTCGGTTCAAGTATAGCCACGGAAGCATCACTGAGATGGGAAATACTCAACATGGAGTAACCAAGGGTAAGTGAGGGAAATTTTCCTCCTAGTTTTAGGCGGAAAATTCTAAGCGTTTTCCTGCATTTTTCAAGCTCCATTGGCCCAATCAATATCATCTGGGTTTCATTGGAAAGCTCTTTCCCTTCTGTAGAACTGGGATAACTGGGATTCCTATTTTGGTCAAAGCTGATGACGTCAGAAGCGGAACATAGGTCAAGGTCTGTCACGGCCGGTTACAGCCGGTTTAGGAGTCAATGGGTTAAAATTTATCATGTTTAACAACCATAAAACAATGTGGGTATGATATCTACCTTCAAAACTTTCTCAAATTGGTCAAGAGGGTGAGCTCCTTTTTTTGAGACAGTTTTCATTGCAAGACCTATTCCAGCACAATTAACTGCTACAGTAAGGCGACCAAATTTGTCATTAGCCAGCTTGATAGCTTGCCGAACATCAGCTTCTAATGTAACCTGAAAATGCAGAAAATTAGTCACTGTTCTGTAAATAATTTATTGTAAATATTGCTGATCCTATCAGTGTACAGGACATGTGTCATATGTGTCTTGCTGCTCGAATTTTAACCTCTTCCAGTTACGACACTACTGTTGAAGGTTTACTTAGGAAACTTGGGTGGAGAAAACTAAGTACTCAGCGACAAATGCAGAAAGCTATAATGGTCTATAAATCATTAAATGGCCTTACACCTGAGTATCTGAGCGAGATATTTGTCAACCGTTCTGACATTACTGATTATATATTGAGGGACTCCGTGAACAAACTAGCCGTAAAAATGTCCCGAACTAACTTTTTGAAGAACAGCTTTAGCTATAGTGGTGCGGTACTTTGGAACAGGTTACCTTCCGATTCACCGCTGGCAGAATCACTAACTGATTTCTGTCATTTGCTCAATGAAAGCTATCCTTTCTAGTGTCCACGTATTTTTAGACACACTGCATTCATGAAAAGCAGTTTTAAGGTTTCAATTATTTTTATATTTTCTTATTTTTAAGGTGTTAGTTATTAATATAATAGTTTAGATTAGATTGGACTGTATTAGATTAATTTGTTCTTGTACTGATGAATTTACTGTGTCAAAATAAAGTTATCAATCAATAAATAGATGGCCCAGTTGGTTGGAGCACCCATGTGTGTGTGTATGTGGGAGGTAATGGGTTTGAATCCTGTCGGGATTTTTACTTCATCCCACACTCATTTTTCCCAGTTCCCCACTACCATGTGAAACCATCTTTCCACTTTTTTCCCCTGCCTCCCATATGCCTCCCGCCCCTTATACTCCCAAGAAGCAGGAGAAAAGCATGAGAAGCTTTCTTTTTGGACAGAGGCAAAACTCTATCTCTTGACAGCTTAATCAACAGGTCTGGGTTCGAGCCTCGGCCGGGGCACTGTGTTGTGTTCTTGGGCACTTCACTCTCACAGTGCCTCTCTTCCCCCAGGTAAATGTAAATGGGTACCGGCGAATATACTGCTGGGTGGTAACCCTGCGATGGACTAGCATCCCATCCAGGGGGGAGTAGAAATACTCTCTGTCACTTCATGCTATGGAAACTGGGATAAGCTCCGGCCTGATGGGCCACTTGGCACATATAAAGACTTTACCTAGATGTTTGTGTAGAGGAAACTTTAAAATTCTTGAAGGGGTGCAACAGTTATTGATTTCTTGTATTAAACAGGTAATGAACATCAACTGACAACATTGATTTTCTTGATTTATAACATGATCCTCACACCCCAGGGCACACCCCCACCCCACCACTGCTTTGTGGACTGCCATTAATAATAATAATAATAATCCATTTATATAGCGCCTTTTCTACAAGATTCAAAAAAATTAGATAAAACTAAAAATAATCACAAGAAATTGAAATTGACACTATATATTACCATTCGTCACAGCCAGAACAATAGCCTGCATGCAGCCATCTATTCTTCCTAAACTGGAAAAATGACGTCTGCGAAACAGAGCCGTTAATCGTGTTCCAGTATCCAGCTGTGCAGATTTAAATTTCACATAAATTATGTTAATGAACCCCGCTGACCAACCAAGTTACAGTTGGCTCAGTCAGGAGTTGATGAAACTGGCTACCAGCACAAGCAATCCATTCAACAGAAACCCTAAAAAAGTAAGGGAGGGTGCATTTATCAGGAAAAAAATGGCTTAAAATACTAGTAACAAATTTTATCAAGAGAAGGCCACTCCATTTAACAGCCACACCATAGCCCCCATTAAGGTACTGAGAAATCTGACAGGGAGAGAGGGAGTCTTCAAAGGTTATTGCCAAGTGGGCATTTATGTCGGTACCTATGATGTCTTCTTTTTTTCTTATGGGGGAATGTATTGTCATCCTTGATCTTTCTTTCTAGAGTGGTCTTCAAACGTTATTGCTGAGGGGCCAGACGATAAAGTACCTCAATATGGAAAGGGGGGTGACACACTGCCTCCTGTTAAGCGACTGCCATCTTGGTTGGGGGGTGCAGACATTACCCAGTATTCCATTTCATATCTGCTCCCCCTCCACACTCCTCGTTCAGAATGATGGAAGAAATAGGGGGGGTGCAGATATTAAATGGAATGGCCCAAAGCTGAAAGCTTACGTCTGTTGGAGCGAAAAAACAACTTTCTCCAAGTTCCTTAGCAACATTTTCACCATCACTTGAAGGAAGATCAGCTATAACTACTTTTGCTCCATTTCTGGCAAGTCTTTGAACAGTTGCTCGTCCTAATCCAGAAGCTGCGCCCGTAACGAGACACACTGCCTTCTGTAAAGTGACCGCCATCTTGGTTGCTACACGTGTATTGAGCCCACTCCTTAAGCGTGACAATGTTGTCAGCGGTACAAATGAACAAAAAGTAACAAATAATCTCCCACAAATCTGTCACGCAACCACGCACGAAACTTTTGTCCCTTTCGCGACACCCCATTTTCTCCAGCTTTACAGTGATCCCTGCCAATAATTAGAAAGGATGATTTTGAGAAGAATAGCAGCGCGCCAGAGCAAATTCATCGCTCTTCAATCGGCAACAAATAATTAACACTTGGGTTCCAAGCTGCCAAACTTGACTAGAACTCATGGTTAGAGGGGGTAAGTTTCTAAAGAAACTGTGGTGCAGCGTCGGTGGGAAGTATAACAATATAATTTGGTTTTATCAACTGGGTTGATAATGTCAATTGATTGACCACCGTAAAGAGATTCAAGAGCTGACGTTTCGAGCGTTAGCCCTTCGTCATTCGCTCCGACGAAGGGCTAACGCTCGAAACGTTAGCTCTTGAATCTCTTTACGGTGGCCAATTGACATTATCAACCCAGTTGATAAAACCAAATTATATAGAACTCATGGTTCCAGGAGTCAAGGGTGGAGGGGGGGAATGGGGGTGGCGTCAGTCTCGCGAATGGTTCATATCCGAAGGGTCCTATGGCCGGGACTTTAGTAAAGAAAAAGCCCTGGGAACGAGGTTGGAGTCGGTTGGAGATGCGGAATCTCCTGTCCATACGTTGCACACAGATTTCGTCAGAAAAACCTTCGCTTTAATTGTTAATTTGTGTTTCAAAAATAAACTGTTGCGATAAAATGTCACAGCAGCTTTCAATAAAGTGTCGAAAGTAATTTCGAATTGCTTGAGTTGGGCCACCAACTCTTTCAACCAATCAGATGCTAGATCACGTGCGTTTTCCAGTACTTTGGGGCGAACGATTTGACTTCTGAAGAGGGGGGGGGGAGGGTGATTTGATACAGGCGCAATTTTTTTTCAAACGCTTTCATGCAGAGGACATTTTTTTCTCGGTGTATGTGTGTGTGTGCTATAATTTTTTCTTCATGCAACAGGAATTTTTTCGTCTTCCTGAACTTGCGCGATTTTTTTTTCAGCACTGGTCGTGTGCATGCACGAAATTTTCATTTCTACAAGTGTGCTTGCAGGATTTTATTTTTTCAAAATCACCCTACACTTTGACTGATGTCTAGTACACGAATCACTTTCTTCGACAGACCCGGAAAGAAGGTTACCATGAAATCTATCAAAGTGGTTCTCTGTATATTTAATATGCTGTGGAAAAGAGCTAATGTTACTCCTGTGTTCAAAGCAGAGGCCAAAGATGTAGTTGAGAACTATCGACCTATATCACTATTGTCCATCCCAAGTAAATGCCTAGAGAAGATTGTACATAAAGCCATATACTCACACGTGGCTCCATACCTCACAGACTGGCAGCATGGTTTCATAAGGGGTCGCTCATGTGCTACTCAGTTAGTTTTAACACATCATCAGTGGACAAAAGCACTGGACGATGGACTGCAGGTGGACGTTGTGTTCCTTGACTTTTCTAAGGCTTTTGACAGAGTCTCACATGACCTTCTCCTGCAGAAACTGTGTAGCTTTGGCATCTCTGGTAGCTTACTCAGTTGGTGTGAGAACTACCTGAGCAATAGAGAGCAAAGAGTTGTAATAGACGGTCAGAGCTCTGCTTGGTCTGTCGTTCCATCCGGTGTTCCACAAGGTTCCTTATTGGGGCCATTATTTTTTGTGATATTCATCAGCGACCTACCTGACGTGGTCATGCCAGGGAACACAATTGCATTATACGCAGACGACTGTAAGACATCTAGAGTGGTAAGTTATCCATCAGACCAACAAGATCTCCAATCCGACTTAGACAACCTATGTGACTGGAGTAAGCGAAACCTGATGGACTTTAATGTAAAGAAATGTAAACTGCTGCGTATCACAATGAAAAGGATGCCGCTTCTTTCTGACTTCATGCTGAATGGGTGCTCTCTGGAAGAAACGTCTGAATTCTGTGATCTGGGTCTGGTCACTAGTAATAAGCTGTCCTGGAATGCCCATGTCGACAAGATTTGTAGCAAGGCCAACAAAATCCTTGGCCTCATAAAAAGAACTTGTAAATGCCTGAAAGACATCAATACCCTAAGAACTCTATATTGTGCCTTAGTAAGGTCCCAGCTGGAGTACTGTACCGTCGTCTGGTCTCCGCATACAGTAAGGAACATAAATAAACTTGAAAGAATCCAGCGAAGAGCAACCAAGTTTATACTCAAATCTGACGATGACTATGCAACTAGCAAGGATAAACTGAACTTACTTTCTCTTGAGGATAGGCGCTTCTTTTTCGATGTCTTGTTTTTCTACAAAGTTCTTAATGGTCTTATTAATATAGACATCTCCGCTTTCATAGATTTTTATTCTTATTATGATCGTTATCCCCTGAGGGGCATAGACAATTTAACTTTAAAGAAACAGTTTGCACGAATAGACGTTTTTAAATTTAGCTTTTTTAATCGTATCGTGGATATGTGGAACTCTCTGCCATTTTTAACCCGCAGTGCACCAAGTGTTTCAAGTTTTAAAAGGGGGGTTAGGGAATTTTTATCTTCTAGGTTAGTTTAATGTAGTCTTTTTTTTGAGTTTTAAAAGGGGGGTTAGGGAATTTTTATCTTTTAGGTTAGTTTATAATGTAATGTTCGATGAGGTGGTCTGCCTAGCATGGGGACCCAGTCTCTTTTGCAGACCATCCTTATGGCTCATTGTGTATGTATTCTTTTAGCCATTAAATTGTAATAAATAAATAAAATAAATAAAAGGGGAAAATATTGTCATTCTGTTTCTTTATCACTCTAAATTCCTCCGGGAATGCACAAACTGAGAGTGTCGCAAGTACAATGCATTTCCCGTTGCAAGACGACCCACGACAATAACGACCCAATGCAATATAATATTTTTGATAGATTTTTTAAATATTTAATAAATAAATTATGCTCTTTTATGGGAGTAAGTGAAGTGGAGTCCCTCAATTCCTACAGTTACCAAATAATGCGTTAATACTACTTCTCTTCTCCCTGAATTGATTTATTTAAATTATTATTAATTCAATATTCAATACTCAATGTCTGATAACAAATATGTATAAAGTTTCTTCGACATTCTTTGTAACAAAAATTGATTATGTTCTTTTAATCCTCTCCTTCCCTTCGTGTCATAGGAAAATATTTTGGCCACTCTTTGTACTTGTCATCATATTCGCGTCCGCTCTGTATGGGTATTTATATTATAATTTCTCAAACTCATCAGCTTAAACTGAAAACAAAGAGACGGAGGTTCTGGTTACCGTTCAATGAATTAGATTTTACCAATTTTGTTCTCTGTTTACTACTTAGTTTTTGTTTCGCTCGAGAAGATATATCAAACACCCGAGACAGTGTTTCATCGGCTATCAAAACACCTCGAGGTTCGTCAAAATCAAAAATATTCCCCTGCGCGTCGTATTTTCAACTCTCTTCTCTTCCATTTCACTTTAGATACTCATACACGCCGCATACAAATATTGTATCGGACTTGTGAAATATGCAATTCTGTCTATTTTTTCTAAGCTTCAAAACAGTAAATTGATATAATCAGTCAGTCTCATTCTTCTGTATCAAAAATCAGAAAGAATATTCCAAGGAAGACAGAGGCGCGCGTAGTGTCACGGGAAGAGTTCTGATGATATCCCGCGCGCCTCAATCTTGCCTGGTACCCAACCTTACTCAAAACCTTCTTTCGCCCCCAAGACACGTAACGAAAACCACACCCCTTGACCTAAGCCAATCTCGTCCCCAGAACCTGCATTAACTTCATTCAACGGAACGTGAAACGCAACAGCTCTGGGCGATTCAAAATCTGATCGAGGAATTCCTGATTCCGGTTTGATTGTGTGCGTGCGTTGTCGATTGTAGATGAAATGAAACGTTTTCAGTGGCTAAACGGATTTGGCCTCTTTTAAGCGGGCTTTCAGTCTCTCGATTCTTGGTACTGACCCCAAGGATCGGATCGCGCCGTCTAGTTGGGGACGAGATTGTGTTTCAGCTCCAATTCTCGCGAGGGAAGGATTGTGCGCTTGAAGAGGAACGTCACACGACCTCTCTCTGCTCAGTGACAGTGAAACCATTCCTCCGTTACTGCTGCATCTTCGTTCTCCTCGACCGTCTGACATTTTAATACCTCCTTTCATTCTTACTCAACTCCATCTCGAATGCGACTCGAGTTGCAAGCAAATTAAATAGGAGTTGACGGCTGTCCTCGTGAATAACCGTCGGACTTCAGCATTCTCCTTGCTAAGCATGAGCATTTGTTCCAGTCTCTTCAATTTTATCATCAACTAAAAAAAATACGAAATTCATGGATGAATCTAGCTCATGTTTAACAGTTCACGTGCTGTTTTGATTGGATCACTGGCGAAAACTAAGTTTACCGACAGGAGTGTCGTCAAACCAAAACCAAAGTTATCGTTTTGGCCAATCACAAAGAACAAAGGCACTCCAGTGAACCAATTAAATTGGGAAGCTAGTATAATACCTGTAGCCGGCCGGTGTGAAGGGCGGGAAAACATGCGCGAGCGAGTTATGATCACGATTTGTTTGAGTTTACTTCTGATTGGTCAAGAAAGTGTGGCGCTAGTTTTTTAGACCAATCACTAAGCCAAAACCAACGAAAGGACGAATAATTTTCGGCAATAAAAAAAAGGCAGGTAGAACTTTATTTAGACACGCTTAACCCGTCAATAGACCAATTTCGATATTTTAATATTCAGCCTAATACAATAGACATCACTGCGAGGCTCCGGGGAATAAATCCCACAAACTCTATAATTTATACCCCGGAGCCTCGTTCTGAGGTCTATTGTTTTTGGCTGAATTTTAAAATATCGAAATTGGTCTATTAAGATTATTGAAAGCTGGTTTTCACCTCTCCTCCTATGTAGAGCCTCTCTGGGAGATTTCTGCCGAATGCATTGAGTGCAGGCGCAAATCAGACGAGCGGTTGCTCGTCTGATTTGCGCCTGCACTCAGTGCGTTCAGCGGAAAACTCCCAGAGAGCCTGTGCGGAGGAGCGAGGGTTTTCACAACGGGCGTGTGGTTATAATAAAAATATTCTACTCTATTAGCAGAATCATATGACCAGGTAATAATTTTCGTACCATTGGCGTATCCATCCTCGTCAGCCCTCACTGACAACTTGGAGTTCGCCTGTTAGGAGTTTAGCACAAAACGGCGTGTTAGAAAATTCGTTTCATGATCGCGGGACAAGACAAGAAAGAAGGTTCCGCAAAAAAATCTTAAATAATTGCATGCAGGCAGTGAGCAGGCAGTAGAGGAGTGCTGCTTGAATTTGATATGAAAGGCCCCAGGGATGGTGAGGACCAAGAAGTTGCCTCAGAATACTTTAACACGTCCTTTTATAAGCGTTTTATTAAGGACAAAATATCAATTTTATGTTCGCGACAGATTGTCGCTAACGTGAACCAGGCTTAAATGGAGAAGAATGATAATGAAGACCAAGGAGAATTCAAGAAATGCTTTCAAATCACATTTCAAATGAAATAAATTTTTGTAACTTGTAACCGGTTGATTAAAACGCGAAATTAAAGTTAGTTTAAAACGGCATTGGCCGTTTTTATGCTAGAGACGATAAAGCCATCTGAGACGTTAAAGCTTTCTCGAGACGAATTTAACGTCTAGTATAAAAACGGTAAATAAGACAGACGCCTTTAACGTCTGATAGCTTTACCGTCTTTTCGTAAGAGCAGCTTTAACGTCTCAGACGTTAAAGGCGTCTAAAACGGGACGCCATTAACCTGGATGCAATCCCGCCATGTTTCCAGCGCTCGCGCGCGAATTTAGTGAACCTACTCGCAGGCTAGGACAGTTTTTGTATCCTTAAACGTGACAACGGTTTCGAAGGAGACAAAGTTTATTTTTAATAGTTGGGCAACGAAGCTTTTTTATGAAGGATGAGAGGCCTCTTGAATTGAAAGCCAAAGTTTTACCTCTTCAGCTTTGTTCTCCGCCTCTTCAAACCTGGTGCGGTTTGGCTGGGCATCCATTGATTGTGAATATGGTGTGCCTTGTGATAAGCCACTAGTCCCAGAGCCACGCTTCAGAGGATTGCCATCTGGATCTTTATAGATCTGAATAACCTGGCGGAAAGGCCAACCGTAAATCAGTGCCGGGTTCAAACGAAGAAGAAGCGCGGGAGGGAGGGAGAGGGATCACGTTTGTTTCACGATCACTTTTCTTTCACGGATCATGGATCACGGTACATACACGGATCACGATTCTTTCACGACACTAACAAAGATTTGTTTCGACTCTGCATGTCACTGGAACTCAGGCCTTTCGCGGGCAAATAATTGTTTTGGCATTGCGTGAACCAATCGGATAACAGGAAGTCATATATCCAGTTCTGGTTTAGCCCGGACTGATCACAAAGGAAGGGAACACTATAGTCATGGCCAAAGCAGTATGTCCAGCAAAAAGATATGTCCATTTGTGGCTCACAAAATCCCAAAAAGAATGAAACAACTACGATATTTACTGGATAGTGATTTGTCCAGGAAATAACATTATATATCCTCTTGGAAACAGTATCATAGTAGCATAAGAGTGAAGGTTATTTTGTCTGAAACGGCAGCATTAATGTCCAGTTCGACGCACTAAATTAGACGATCCCGTTTTGCACATCATTCCCTGCAAATATTAACCGATTCGAGAGAGTCCTTACCTTGGGCACGAACAGAATTCCAAGCGTCAACGTAGTGCAAAACAAGATGACCGCGCAGATGAGTGAAAAGCTGACTGTTGGATGGCTGTTGGTAAAGAAAGACACAGGGACACCCACGGCGCACAGTAACACCACGTTGTACACGCTTATGCCGATCAGACGAGAATCATTCAGTGCTGGAATGGAAACCTTGCGGGTTTCAAATGCGAGGAACAACCCAAAGATGAGCAACAAGCTGTGAAAGGTGTAAAACACGATTATCCACACGGTGAAATGAGGGCCGACACACTCCTCGCGATAGAGAACTGTTTTGTGATCACGGTCCTCCGAAATCTGTAAATAAAAGCCGAGTGCAATTGATTCAGAGCAGTTGACACTTTATTCTTTACTAGTGTGTTGCATTTGTGAACTAATATATCAAACACCAGAAACAGTGTTTCATCACATTTCCAAACAACTAGCCTGTGAACACAGACGGATTTCCGGCTTTTGCTTCACGCAAATCCGTCCGTGTTTCCAGGCTACGATGAATGAATGATAACTTTATTTATACACGGTTAAAAACATCAGTCTAACACAGAAAATTAATTAAAAATTCTCAAAAACTGTTTTACATATTTGCCGTGTGGGAGTACTGATCAGAAAACCATTTATGAGAACTTCTTTTAAATGAACCTTACGAATTTGATGTACGTATTTCCTCGGGAAAATTGTTCCATAGAATAGCGCCACTGTAACTGAAGCCACGCTTCAGGTAATCAGTTCTTGGTTTTGGGAGCATTAACTTTTTCTTCGCGTAGCGAAAGTCGTAATTCAGTGGCCTTGGGCTAAACAAATTACAGAGATAAGCTGGGGAGAGATTATTAATGCACTTGAACATTAAATTAGCCTTTTGTTTAGCCCTTCTAACCGATAACCAAACACCGAGAAGAGAGTTGAAAATACGACACGGAGCGGAGTATTTTTGACGAACTTCGAGGTGTTTGGAAATGTGATCAAACACTAAATCGGAGAAAAAGAAGGAATAAAATAGTAAAAATCTTTCCACACTGATTTCCTTTGTTTTAACGTGATGAATTATTAACGAGTTTGTAAATAACATTTCTCAAAAGCGGGGCGTGATCTTACAATTTAAAGAAACGAACTAACGATGGCGCAGATGAGCAAAACAACGAGCGAGCAAGTAGGAATTTTCACACCAGTTCCATTGATAGGGGTGCTTCAGTCCGACCAGTCGGACCAACCGAGATCAACTGTTGTAAAATGGAACGTCATTTTTCGATTAAACCGGAAAGGTCCTTTCCATTTTGTACTCCTTTCCTCAGTCAGTCCGCATCCGAGAATCTACTTAAATGAAGTAGGGAAACTAACTAGTTTGTGAAAATGGAATGGGAAATTTCGGTCCGACCGGTCGAAGTAGATCACCTCCGTAGGTACTCCCAAATATTCTGGTCAGAACGAACCGAAGCGGACTGTAATCTTTAGTCATTATTTATGGCACGGTAAAAATTCATCAGGTACAATAAATTCCAATAAGATGTATAAAGTTCTAAAACCTAAAATCCTAATCCTTATATCATTTTAACTTACAACAATATGCTACTTATAAACCTGATTTCCATGAATGCCGTGTGTATAAAAATTATGATAGAGAAGGCGTTTAACTGAATTGATTTAATGAACCAGGCTTTCTAATGTTACATGATAAGCCTGTTCCAAAGAGTTGCGCTGTAACTAAAACTATTTTTCATGTACTTAGTTCTTGGAAAGGGAACAACAAGTTTGTTAACCGAGTCCCTCAGAGCATAGCTTGATTCTTTCCGTTCAACGAATTTAGACGTGACTTTTCCGTTTGAATTCTTACCGAAATGTCCGAAATTTTGGGGTAAACGGAAGCAACCAAGATCCTTGGAAAACTTCCCAGTTTTAAAAGGCCACATAACCTATATAACCTATAAACCAGCGAATCTGTCTCTTTCAATCAGCACAGCATTAGCCGTATATTGTAAATTGTTTTTAAAAAAGTTCTGGTTTCTTACCGTCTGATCGCCGTCCGTTTGGATAACTTTTCTGCTGGGTGGGTGCAGAGCCATCCAAATTCCCAGCAGCAGTACATCCACAAAAAGTAACGCTCCTAACAAGCGGAACAAGTCGGAATCACGTACAACCTGTGAGAGATGGGATTAATTGCAATTGATATCAGTCCATTGGCCAAGCAAGTGCTTCTAAGTTAAACTTAAGCTTTGCATGCACTGCGGGCCCACATTACTCATTCATTGTCGGCAAAAACGTTTCTCGCTACTTTTCGTATTAAAATCAACCCACATTCCAAAAACACGAGAACTACGAATCCCTTAAAGTGTGTCAAAATATTACAAAAAAAGTTATCCCACACTTTCTCTATTAGGTAAAGTCCACCGGCTAAAAGCGAATACAAGGCCAATCTAACAAGTTAGATTTGAACTTTTTTTCACATGTGAGAGAAAGCTTCCTTAACTTCAGTCAGGGAAACAAGTGTCATTTGATGTCGAAATTCCGGTTGAGCCCACGATGTTCGTCCCTGTAGTTGCTAAGCAACATGACACATTTGCTTTAGGGCCGGTTTGTTTTCGGTGTATTCGCGAGCTCTGGCGGATAAAATAACTAGGAAATCCCTCGAGTGCTTCAGTGAAGATTTGCCAGAGCTGAAACTTGTTATCCCGACTGCACTCGAGTAGCTGTACATTACTCGTGCGCACTGTGTGTGGGCTCGCTTCAGATGAAATGTGAAAAACAATAAAGACAATACCTTTCTTATTTTCTTGATATTGGTGAAAATTTGATGAACACGCCAAGTCTTGGAAAACATCGCTCCAAATCCCACAGTAAATCCCAACGACAGCAAGCAAAACCGAGCCTGTGAGGAGAACATAAAACTGTTTTGTAAGAAAAATTTTTAACTCGCTACTAACTTGTTTGCAGTTTACAGTCGAACCTCTAATAAGAGAAACTATAGAACCAAGTCTCTTCCAATAGGCCCTTTGCACGACCCAGCAACATGGTACAAAATAACACCCTGCTGGTGAGCAAGCTACGCGCTGGGACATCCAAAACAAAGCAAATTTATGTCCCAGAGCGTAGCTTGCTCACCAGCAAGGTGTTATTTTGTACCATGTGACTGGGTCGTGCAAAGTACCTATTATTCTGGGGTCGGCAGTGTCTTTTTCTAGTTTGATTACCCAGAAAGAGGAGGCGTCTTACACGGCCACTAAGTCTCTTATTCGCGCACAGAAGCTCCAAGCGCGCTTGAACGCAAAGAGCATAGGTCGAACAGATACTTCAGCCCCAGTGGATGCTTCCTATTTACACTCGTCCTCCAATTCCATCATCCCGACACCTTTCAAACTTTTGGATATGCCATTTTACCGAGTTATGCCATTTTACGGAGTTATTATCAATCTTGATTGGTTAACAAGACTTCCCGATAGGCTATAAATGGAACAACTAAATCAATCGAGGAAATCTGAAATAGTACTCCCAAATTTATTGATTTATTTATTGATTTATTTGATTTATTTTATTTCGATTGAGCGTCGTAAAACCAAAACGAGAGCATTCACTCTCACTAATCTAAAATCAAGTGCAACCCACTCTAATACTCACTTTACAGACGTAATTGTAGCCGAGAGATGAAAGACGACCATCCAGTCCATATATGAACACAGTGGAGTACATCATCATACCACCAAGAAGAATGACATTATTGAGGTTCGGACTTGACAGCTTTATATACCTGCTCGTGATAAAAAAAATTGGTCAATAAAGCCCAACGAGATGAAGTAGTGTGTGAATTTTGCACCATTCCTTACACGTTTTCCCGCGCTTTGCAGTGGCTACATATATTTTCATCGCGTTTTCATTAGTTCACTGAACTGCCCGTGTACTTTGTGACTGGCTGGAGTGTTTACTTTGGCTTTGGTTTTACGACACTCAATTGAAAATTGATGAAAATGTCATTAAATCGGTCCCAGGACCACAGAAACATCAAAATAACGCAAGGAAAACACAAGGTAAGTCATTTTTATTAATTTAGGGCAATTTTCGAACTTTTCTCATATATTCTCTTACATAAATGTCATGTAAATCACATACAACGTATGGGCCGCCTGTGATGAAAATTGCCACAGAACACTTTTGCCTCGTGAATTTTGAAAACATCCATCTTCTGCACTTCCAGCATCGTAGCAAAGTATATACGACAGTTCTAGGTTCAAGATGCAGTTTCTAGCTACTTACGAGTTTAGCAAAGTATAACTGATTTTAGGCACTAACCTTTTCTTTCTATAGCGCAAGTTAAATCCCAGAAAAAACAGCGCTAATGCGATCCCTAGAAAGCTGAGCAGACTCGTTAATATGATCAGCCACAGTGGAATCTGTACAAACTTTGTTACGGTGATAGTTTTATCCAGGGGAATTTTACCGTCTGCGGATAAAAAATGACAAAAAGTGAACTGAATAATTTTCATAACTTTTTTTGATACTGGGAGGCGCAGCGATCTAATGGTCAATGCGCTGGACTCTGGATCAAGCGGTATGTGTTCCAACGCTGGCTGGGATTGATAATTATTGTGTAGTGTACTTGGAAAATACATTTTACTCTCATAGCAAGCCCGTAGAGGGGGGGGGGGTGGGGGGTGCGATGGTTGCGCCCGCAACCACCCCCCCCCCCCAAACCGGGCTGCGGAGGTCCACTTTTTTGTTGACCAACGATTTAAAAAAATAAGTGAATTGATAACAGAATACATAACTTTATTTCCATTTTTGTTCTTTTTAATTAATTACATTATCCCACTACACTCTGCGCCAAAAACATCCATTTTAAAGTTCAAAAATTGGAGTAACATCCACATTTTTAAGTTCGCTTTTGGTTGCCTGTTTTCATATCATACTGCCTTCAAAACACGCGAAATGCAGTCTCATACCCAAATGAAAATAAGCAACAGAAGACTGAAAGACTGAATTTTACATAAGATTCAAGCAAGTTCTAATGTGTTATTTGATTGTCCCAAATTTGAAGACAACAATAATCAGTTAGTAACTTTTATGAACAAAATAATTTTAAACCGTGTTTAACTAAAAAGCTTTTAAACGTTTTTAAGCTTTGGTGTGAATCGGGTATCATAGTACATCTCTCCATCCAGGAGTATTAATTGGTACCGGCAATTTTAATGATTGGGTTAGCCCTGTTATAGACTAGCATTCTATTTAAACAATAGAGTGTTCCTGTCGAGGAACTATCGGCTGATAGTTGCCCCACGGAAATTTGTTGTTCTTAAAACAAATATTTGCCCGAGAAGCGAAGCTTCAAGGGCAAATATGCTAGTTTTAAGGATATCAAATTTTCAAGGGGCAACTATCAGACCGATAGTTCCGAGACAAACACTCTATTGTCTTTATTGTTCACCACTAAATTTTCTTCCGCGCGCAAATTCACAAACTAGCATCTTGAGATTTTTGCTGCAAGCCGAAGTGTACGAATAAACGAAAATCAGGTAAGAAACCCTCGAAATGCAGATCAATCAAATAGCGTTTGATTTTTTACCGAAAGCCTGCCTGTTAACAAAAAAATTTCACAGACGGGCACTATCCCTCCGGGTATTTTCCTCGGACGGGCACTATGCGCTGATAGTGCCCTCGGCGGATGAACACTATCGCGTCACGTGTTTAATTTAGACCAATGGGAATCGGAGAAAATTTAGTGGTGAACTATAAGTGGGAGTAGAAGTGTTTATAGTCACTTCATGGCAGGCGCTGGCCTCAAATCGTAATATAGAAGCAGTTTGGTGATCCCCGGTAAAACAGGGAAAGATATTGCGACCCAATGCAAGAAAGCTGGATTTAGGGGGGAAGCAAATGAGGGAATATCCTCGGTACCTGGCCACAGGTTTCCGTTTCCAACAAGCCGCAGCTCTCTTACGCGTGCGTCATAGTAACCAACTGGCACAGCGTTTCCGTCTGTAAACACAAATATTTAAAAACATTGAATTACAAGACCACATTTTTTAAAACGACGCACTTCGCTATAGAGTAACAGGTGAATAAGGTGAAAGTGGTGGTGGTTGGGGTGGTGGCGGGAGGGGAGGGGGTGGCAGTTTGAACCCCGTCAGGGATGTACTGGAGCAAATTTTCTGCAAGTCTCAGGCTTGGTGAAAGAGAAGCGGCAGTGCATTGGCTGTGTCAGTTAGTTTGTTACAGAGACCATCGCAAGACCTTAACTGGCAAACTGTTAACTACTGAACTGTACTGAAAAAGCTATGACGTCTGCATGACGCAACGACCATACATTGGCGCTTAGCAACGCCTCTGCCTGAACCGCACGAGGCCCCAAGGACCAAACAGACCTGAGTCAACTGTTCCCAGTTCTAGAACCCAGAGCTCTCGTTTGTTTTGGTCACGTGGTTGACGACGCAACGAGTAACTCTGGGACTAAAATGCTTTATTCAAGCCAAAAGAAGTACCTGGGTGTTGTTGAAGGATTTCCACCATTCCATCATATCGATCACCATCAGAAAAGAACGCCACTTCTCCCTAAAATTGAACATGTAAGCAATTACTTGAATTGCAAACTTTAAAGAAATCTAAATATACCTTCAAGAAAAACAGGTAGCAAAAGATTGACAACAAAACGCGAAAACGAACATAGTCCGCGAGGGTTGAGTGGAAGGATGAAATCTGGAAGAGAAATGAGTGTAGCCGTTGCGTTTCGTAATGGCGGGAAACATTGAGCACGGGGATTACAGTCAATCTTCGTCGAACCGCACGACAAGTTTCCGACATTTTATCCAATCAAAAACGAGGGCTAGAACTCGGAAATACACCGAAAGCAATCGACGAACATCGTGGGTTCTTTCACTTTCACTACTTATGACGCTTTTACAGAGTTGAATGTTACAGTTGTGGGCTCAGTCCCCTCTCGGAGGCAGGATTTCGTCATCAACTGACACTTGTTACTCCGACTGCTTGATCGCTAAGAGGCAAATGGAGGAATGCGGAGTGCAACCGTTCTACAACTAGCTCCACGCACACCGAAAACTTTTGTGACTTTCATTTAAATTTCACCCTTTGAGCACCGAATGAAGCGAATTTTCTGAATTTTACCGCAATTTTCAAGCTAAATGCGTTTTTAGTGCGCTGTGCTGTGGTACTAAATTGGCCTGAACTCAGCCAATAAAGAACTTTTCTACACTGAAACTAGATTTTTGTAAGGATTTAGTGAAGAAATTTACAAAATTTTACTTTGGTGCATGCGTACAAGCCATTTTTTTGCGAAATCGTTCTGTATTTTTTCCTTGCTCCCTTTCCTTTCCTTTTCCTCGGCCTTTATTTTCTCGCTACCTTCTACTGTTCTACGCTTCACAGCCTTCAAGCTGCTGGAAAAGTTTCGGTATAGATCATTGGTAAACTCTGGAAATGAGGCCCAGATCTACTATAGGTATATTGGCCTTTTTATGCACCAATTTTGCACCGAAACTGATTGGGGTGTTTTTTAGTAGCTATGCCAGAATGTTTTCGATTCTCAGAATGAACAGTCGTTTGGAAAGACCTGTCCCCTCCTGCCTGTCCTCGTTGCATCAGATTCTTATCACAAAAGTCCGCTGACATGCAAACCGATGACGTCACAAGCGGTGCAAGGGGCATGATCATTAACCACCGGCCTTATATACGTGCTTAGCAATCAAAGGGTTAAGGTCGGAATCAAGCTCATATTTGATTAAACATATGCGATTTGTTTGAGAGCGCAGAGAAGTTGGCAGCAAGAGGAAGTGAACAAAAAAAATTCAGGAAATTAAAACATACAAAACAGTTTGACTTACTGTAACCCCAAGAAAGTGAATATCTTGTATTGTCTGGACAAACAATTTTGTCATCTCCTTTTTGTTCTGATAAAAGTGTTGTAAATTAAGACCCATAGCTTCCAGTTTAGGAATCGACTTGTTCAGCGAAGCAGCCACCGTCCACAGGGCGTCATAAGTGTAAGCTGTAATGTTGGGAGCTGACGATAAATTCAACTTCTTCAGTGCTTCTTTGTATTGTTTGTAAAATTCCCTGGTTGTCTTCAGAGAGAAAAAGAAAGGAATCGATCAAGGAGAACAAGTGTAATTTTTGTATGTATGTATGTGTGCATGGATAGAGCAAATAAATCTAGTCAAATTTAGCGCATTTTTAATACCTTGTAACAGCAGCCCATGAAATTTCGCCATTTTCCTTCGCTAAAAACATCGTTAGCATTTTCTCGACTTCAAAATGAAACGAGGGGGTAAGTTTCTAAAGAAACTGTGGTGCTGCGTCGGTGGGAAGTATAACAATATAATTTGGTTTTATCAACTGGGTTGATAATGTCAATTGGCCACCGTAAAGAGATTCAAGAGCTGACGTTTCAAGCGTTAGCCCTTCGTCGGAGCGAATGGATTCGGATTTGGATTCGCTCCGACGAAGGGCTAACGCTCGAAACGTCAGCTCTTGAATCTCTTTACGGTGGCCAATTGACATTATCAACCCAGTTGATAAAACCAAATTATATTCAAAATGAATCGACTTGCAAGCACCGGAACGGCCAAAAGTATTCATCATAGGAAACGTGGGATCAATAGGCCATTTCCGATTTCCCTTTCCCTCTGTCAGAGTTTTAAAACGAGTCTAAGGGCGAAATCATTCATATGAAAATGATTATGCTTTGCATGAAAATGAGCGGGCATGCAGGTAAAGCACACTTTCATATGCACCTTATTCCAAAATCACCACTGATTTATGCACGCACAAATTGGCCCTTGTTGCCTCGTTCAAGATAAAATATTCTTTTGAATTTTGAGCTTAGAAACGAGGCAAGAAGGGCTAATTTGAATACCAACAAAAGAATATTAAGATGGTAGCCATTTTGGAATAAGGTGTATGAATGGTCTCGCACTTAAGACTCGTTTTGAAACTGAGGCAAAAGATAACCCGGAAATGGCCTATTCGAGTGAAAAGAAACTTCCTAATTCCCCCATACAATGAAAACTTAATGAGTGGTCAGCCTGCTTACTAGATTGAATTCAAACCAACAAAAGACGGAAGTGGCGCTGGTACATGACGTTTGACTGCTGAGTGATTCGAGAGGACTGGAAATGATTTCGATGACGCGAATCTACAGATTTTACCCCGGATGTGATTGTTGGAACTGCCCCACTTCCTTGCGCACGAGATGTCGTAGAACTAGTAAAACGAGTTTTTTTATGTAACACGAGGTCGAGCGGTTATCGAAGGTAGTGGCAAACTATTGTCGAGTCAAGTCACGACGGGAACGCGTAAAACATGGAGCTTCTTTTATGTAAGCTCAAGTTAAACCAACGACTATTATTTCGCCTTTTTGTTATGTATACGCAGATACTCACCAGCCCTGAAAGCGTTTTGTTCTGTGCTCCTTTCTTGTCCTCGTTCACGAAGATTTGATTGTTAAATATGAAAGTGTACGCGACAGCTTTCTTCATCTCATCTTTGGTACAGCGCAGAGAAGGATCTGGGACCGACCACCAGTTGTGAGAGTAAGTGCCAATCAAAATCCAGACATAACGAGCTCCAAACAGGTTTGACTTGTATGCCTGAAAATAGCATCTTTTCATTGAACTTTTAAAATGCATTTTTTTTTAAAAAAAAAATTCAAATATCACAATGTGCTATCAGATAATCGATCTTGAGGGAACTGATCGAGAACTGAGAAAACGCGACACATACATCAACCTGGATATTCAGAATATGATTGAAAATGTAGAAGATTTAGAACTGTGGAAATTCTCAATAATGGAAGAAATCGCTCGCAGTTTCTTTTTCATTTAGACATTTGCGAAGAAGCCTGAGAAGAGTGAGGGCTTCAACGGGATTTTTGTCTGTTGCAGGATTAGATGTTCTTGTAAAGTATAACTTACAAGTTTAAATTTTCGTTCATTTTACATGGAGTACCTGACAGAACACGTGCCTCGCCTTGGCTTCATAAAATGTTCCAACAATAATTCTTGCGTCATTTCGCTGCAAAAGCAAAGATTAAAACGAGATTTAAACTTACACATTTCCAGCGTAAAGGAGATCAGCTGCCAAAGGTACTTTTCAAAAATGTGTAAGAAAACTACATTGACTTTTGAGCGAGAAGTCCTGCTTCGTGTCTGACTCTGTGTTATCGTCTGGGAAACGCACTTTACTCTCACAGAATGGAAGTCCCTCTCATCCTAGGAATTTATGTTACTTCTAGCTCCAGAAAGACTCAGAAATTTATTGTAGTCAAGTTAACACACAGAGAACTTACCGCAAGCGTTTTCATGTGAAGCTCAATGTGTTGTCCAGTGATTTCCTCAGACAGCAGAACCGTTCGATTTATTTCCTTCAGTTCTCTTATCACTTGACTATTGGACTGGGACGCCTTTATGAAAAAGTAAGTATATGTTTAAACACGCGTGTGGTGAACGTAAAATAGTCCTGAGTTACCAAAGACAGAGAAAACCAGTAATGCGAACCCACCTAGTATGAAGACAGGACCCTGGAAAATGAGACACATTTTTGGTCATGATGTTTCTTGGGGGAGAGAAAAAGAGCGAGAACCAAAAAATTTCCATGCTGCGCAAACCTGGAAACCTTTCACGGGAAACATTACGCGGGTACAAAATGGGTACAAACTTTTTTGTGTGCAGCAAATGTTGCACGCATGAACAAACGTTGTCCGCAACAATACTCGTTTGCCACAGCCTTTAAGCTACCTATTCAAGACGACCATTTCCTGGTCAATGTAAAAACGGGGAAACAAACGGAGTATTTAAGCCTTTGCAAACAAAAAATGAGCTTAAGACAAAGAGGAATTAACTTAATGAATTTAAAATAATAATTTTCTTTTCAGCTGACCAGATCACTTCTTGTCTTTTCAACCATGGTGGCGATTCGTTCCCAGCCAAAATGTTTTATCCACGCCACTCGAGCCAGGTTACGCGCAGACTCAGAAGGCAGGGCGCGGAACAGTGTGGGAAACTTCTCGCGGTTTGATAGAGCCAGTGATCTTGAGGCGTAAGATATCTACAACGATAGTTCAGTTTAAGTTTAAATACAAGCATCCATTACAAGAGCGCACTAACTGACTGCCCCACTGACTGAAAGACGAACGGATGGACTGGCTGGTTAACTGGCTAACTGACTGGCTGGCTGACTGAATGACTGACTGACTGACTATACAATTTGGTTTTATCAACTGGGTTGATAATGTGAATTGGCCACCGTAAAGATATTCGAGAGCTGACGTTTCGAGCGTTAGCCCTTCGTCGGAGCGAATCGTTTGTCGTTGGATTCGCTCCGACGAAGGGCTAACGCTCGAAACGTCAGCTCTCGAATCTCTTTACGGTGGCCAATACACATTATCGACACAGTTGATAAAACCAAATTATATTGTTATACTTCCCACCGACGCAGCACCACAGTTTCTTAGAAACGTACCCACTCTGACTGACTGACTGACTGACTGAATGACTGACTGACTGACTGACTGACTGACTAACCGACCGACCGACTGACTGACTGACTGTCTGATTGACTAACCGACCAACTGACTGACTGACTGACGGACTAAACGACTGACTGATAGATTGAAAGACTGACTGACTGCCTGCCTGATGGACGGATTGATTGCTTGATTGATTGACGGACTGATTGACTGATTGATTGACTGACTGACTGACTGACGGACTAACCGGCTGACTGATAGACTGAAAGGCTGACTGAATGTCTGCCTGATGGATTATCGATTGACTGGCTGCAATATGGACGACTGTCTGACTGATAGACGGACTAACTGACGGACTGACTGACCGACCGACAGATGGACAGACGGACGGACGAACTGACCGACTGATTGGCTGACCGACAGACCGACTTACTACCCACTGACTAATTAACTGACGGCGGACAACAAACATCAATTGAATTGAATTGTCTTCCTTCTTTCCATTCGTTCATCATATAACAAACCTGTGCTAAATTTCGGTATGCTGACATCTCGGCTAAAATTTCCGTGACGTCGGAACATGCCGCCCCAAGCACCATTAAACTGCTCGGTTGTTCTGACAGTAAGTCCATGAACATGTTGGCGGTGTAAGCTGGATCACACTGTTGGCAGTTATAAAGTCGATCAGCAAAGAAAAAATGCAAACAGTTTCTTTAAATCTATGGGAAATTTGTACCTTGCTCTTTCTTTGTCCTGTATAAATATTTAGTGTACTTTTTTTGCATCGACAATTGCCAAATTGAGTTCAGAAATAATTAAGATTTCGTTTAAAAAATGTTAGTACTTGTAGAACTCTTACTCCAAAATGGAAGAAAACCTTAAGCTTACAGCAGTAATATTCTAGCATGCACTCAGTGGCTTCGCAGCTCGGTTAACTGAACATCTGTGGCGTTTTTTCCAGTCTCCTGTCCAGGTTACTCAAAAGTTGGATAACGCTATCTAGTGGACAGTTGTTCACTATCTACCTGTTAGCCATTTACAGCCGTTTTCGTACAACCAGAACCAAATTCATCACTCTAGCCAATCACAAAGACCACTCACAATCCGGTGAACCAATCAAAACACGAAGCAAATACAAGTAGCTGAGTCAAAGCGCGGGAAAATGTGCACGCGCGAATCGAATAACGATTGGCTTTGGTTTTACTCCTGATTGGTTGAAAAAGTGGCGCGAGAGTTTTAAACCAATCACTGAGCGTAGTAATGCAAAACCAAGGCAAACGTGTTTTACTTTCGTCACTCAAGTGAAAAGCGCTCTAATTATCCATCCTTTGAACAACCAGGACAAGGATGTTGCTCTTGTAGTTAATACGCAGTAACCTTGGAAACGAAGATCCAGCTTGGGCTATTTCAGCCAAGCAGTGTCACGTACCTTTAAACATTCTTTATTCTTTTCCATTTTCTTTTTTACTAAGGGTTGAAATTTTAATTTCAGCCTAGGCTAAAAACTTTCGTCATGTGAACGCAAACACGTTTTTTAGAAGATTTATTCTGGAAATCGAGCTGAAATCTTAGCGCTTCATTCGCCATGTAAGGTATCTCTGTTTTCTTTTTTTCCTGCTCCAGAATGTAAATAGACCTATCCACGTATCCTCTCGCAGCTTACCTTTGAGTCCTTGACAATCATGCGCAGGTCGTAATCTCTCAATATGCTTGACCTGTTTACGTGATCTAGTGCCAGTTCTGCCGCTGCCAAAAGTGCCCGTCCTGGTACCGAGGCTTTGTTTGGACTCAGAGGGAAAAAGCCGCCAATGTAAACTGTTGTCCGCTGGGCAGGTCGAGTCACTCTCACAAGCAACAACAGTAGGAAGGTAAGGGGGGATAGAAGCTTCATCTGGCTGCTTTGTCTGGAAGAATGTCTTCCTTGCTTCAGTTTCTTTTTACCAAATAATCACTTACTTTAAAAGAAGAGCAGTGATTTGAGATTTGTCCTGTAAGTTAAAACAACATCCAACTAGCATCTGAGAAGGCAACAGCTTCCATGCTTATTTTATTACCCTGTAATAGCGAAAATAGTGTTTCGGTTTGAGCGCCCTTCGTTCTTGGAGTCCTTTGTCCTCTGTCAGTGGACGGCACAAAATTTGTACGCAAAAATTGTTCAAACACAATCTAAAGAAGCTTCTTGAACATTTTACTAGAAAGTAGATTTGAAATACCCGTTTTCATCCATCGATCACCAAGTGTTAAGGAAAAAACAAGCTGTTGTGTAGTAAAAATGCCACTTCTCTGAATTGTGTTTTGACGTTCTACAGCTGCGAAATTTGAATAAAAACTCCGCGATTTAGCTTTATTGCTTTACGGTGTATAGAGTTTATTCTTTACAACTAAACGAAGGGAGCAACTTTTGTCAGACTCCTTTTCTTTTAGTTTTACTTGGCTTAACACCCGGCTTCAGAAGTTCTTAATTCATAATCGGTTGTGACCGGATCGCGGATCCTAGTTAACCTCGTTCCCAGGGCCTTCTCCGCTTTCAAAATGGGAGTTGCCATTTTGAAAGCGGAGAAGGCCCTGGGAACGAGGTTGGGACGCAGTCCGGAAAATCATAACTGCATGTGTACGGAACTCAAGCGGTCAGCAAATACATCAATAATTCTGAAATGGTCGTTTTGTAAAAGAACTTTTCTTCCTTTTAGAAAATTACGCGATGAATGGAAAGTGTTCTCATCAGGGGCCACATATTTAGGCCTACAGATTAAGTGAAGAGAGACCTGGACAAAAGAGGCTGGACCTGTGACCAAAATTTAATTTCTCTTTGTAATATCCATGGATTTCTAAGCAGTCAGGTGATGAGAATAAAGAAAGTCAACTGGGGGATATTGTCACGGTATGTCAACAAATTGTCGCGGAATTCAGAGAATATAGAAACTCGCGCTCGTCGACTAAATATATTTCGCGATCGTTTCCACTGATGCTTGCAGCATCTATTGAAGCGAAATTTGAAGAACGTGTTCGCAAACTAGCCTACTTTTTCAGTTCTAATATGTTCACCTTGAAAAATATATAATCTTACATCTCTCAAACATGTCTAGTAACCAAAAAACTTCGGTTTTATTTGACACCTTACACTGACAAAATTACCTAGTTGAATAGGCCAAAGGAAGCTGTAATTACGAAACAATTCTCATTCAAATCGTCAATAAGGAAAAAATTGTGCCCTTTTATTTCAAGGAAACAAACTACTATTAACTCGAAGAGCTGTTTGATCCTTATAACGGCGATTTTTTCGTTGTCGATTTTTATCAAGTTCGTTTATGCCAGTTGAATGACCGTTGACGAAAAGTTGTGATTTCCTTAACATTATTAGTCGAAGTGAACGAACATCGAAAAGACCTAATCGTGTACATACAGAACTGTTCATTTTAAATGACCCGCTGAAAATCGATTTTGTTTTGTTATGCAACATTTCATGTTACAAACAGCCATACGAACGATATTCAATGAGCCGAATAACATTAAAATAGTTTATTAGTTCGATAATAATATCAACATCGATAATATAAATATTTCTGCCTGGTAACGTGTTTTATTAACTTATGAGAAGCAAAGAGTATTACTGATTTTCAGCCAAATCGTCTTCGAATTCCAATCTTTTCATACTATTTCAACTAGTTTACGTTAACGGAACATGATTTACTTTGCAAGTAAATTACATCCCCTTATTAAGGTGTTCTGTCAAATGGTGTTTCGACTGCTGTTAATAAATAATAAATAAAGTACATTTTTGGGGCGTTGTTTTTTGTCTATTGAGGCTGATGTAGCAATAATGAAGATCAGAAAGTTGCCCTCTTAAACAAACTGAAGAGTAAACGTTGTGGCTCACTAACCTGGTTCAATGTCTCCTCAAATATCAAACTTGAAATGTCGAGCTATTGACAGCCTCATGTGAATGCTATTACGGCTATTAAACAGTTAGCTGTTAAAGTTTTACCCAATAAGAAACGTTTTCGAGTGTAAAAGAAAACAACTTTGTTTTCATTATTATTTCCTTACTCGACCAATGAAGATTGCCGAAGCACTTCACTGCAGCTTCCCTGGGGAAAATCCACCGATCAGAGCAGAGAATAGACCAATTTCGATATTTTAAAATTCAGCCTAAAACAATAGACCTCAGCACGAGGCTCCGGGGTATAAATTATAGAGTTTGTGGGAATTATTCCCCGGAGCCTCGCAGTGATGTCTATTGTTTTAGGCTGAATATTAAAATATCGAAATTGGTCTATTCTGTTTTTTCCTCTTCAGGAAGACACGAGGTAATTTAACCTATTTACAGATCATTGCAGAGAGAAAAACAACGTTGACGTAGTTTTACTATTAATTAAAAAAAACATAATAAATTCTGTTACTGGCAAAAAATATTGTTTTTGGAACCTTGTGGTGTTATACAGTTCGACAAAATCAAGACTTTGTAACAAGAAGAATATTAGAACTAATTGAAAGCAACGATCGGTCTCCTTTGGTTATCAAATGGCGGCAGATTAAAGCCCAATTTAAAGAAAGCGGATCGGGGAAATATTAAACACGGTTTGATTGCTCGCATTATTTAGGGAGCGCAAATCCGCCTAATTAAATGGTACAGAAAAATGAAAACATCCTTTGAATAAAATATTTCAGGTTTTCATGTGATGGTACGTATTTTGGAATCGAACTGCTAATCTAATTGTAAAGATGTACTGAAAAACATTATATAATTTATATTTCTGTCACTTCATCGAAGAAATGATCTCCCACAAAACAATGCAGTTTGGAAAGATTGACACGCATACTTACCTAACTAAGTATAGTGTTTTTGTCGCTTTGTTTTCTCTAATCTGCATCTTTCGTCAGTGATGTATTTGTTAGTTCTTAGCTGTCTTGAGCTAATTCAGTGAAAGCCAGTTGCCAATACAAAATGACCAGAGCTAGCAAGAACATAAAACTTATCCACAAATCATTATTTTAAATAATTTCCTCAAGGAGTATTTACAATTTAAATCATATGCTTCCCTTTGGGACGAGACGACATTTATATTCCCCAACTAAAATAATTTAATTTTCTCCGTTGGAAAATGAGTTTTGTTATTGTTTGGCGACACCAATATGACCGCCGTGAAAAGTTTCTATAGGCCACCTGCAGAGAAATAATAAATTATCTGATTCTTGAACTGAATGAAAGTCCTTATTCACGATAGTCGTCATGACGGTTTTTATATTATAATGCAAATTAGCCACGCGCCCTACCAAACGGGAAACGAGGACAGGAGAACAGGTTTTAGAAGATCGGCTTGTCCAAATGTTCAAATATCTTTTCCAAAATTATTGGTTGATTTTAACCTTTCTTAAGCAATTGAGCCAAAGGGTCAAGTTGTGTGCGCTATAGTGAAGCAATGATCACGGAAGAACATCGGACGTAAATGCATTCTGTCATTACCACTATAAATTCAGTGATACGCGGCCCTTTGATTCAAAACTCTTGCGAGCAGTTGGCGATAGGCTTGTGTCAATCAAAACTTTATATCAATGACATTATGTGGGAGGAGTTTGTTTAATCAAACCCTTCGAAGGCGTTTTTCAAACTAACCTTTCCAAATAAGGTCGTTATAAAATTTTGAATGACGGAAGCCTATCTGCAAATTTGGGCGTAACTTCTCCTCGCCGACAGAATTCATTACGTTTTGGTATTTTTGACATTACTGAAATCACTCTTTTTCTAAATTTGTCATTAGTAATTTTATCTAGATATATCTTTCCGAAAATTGTAAATTTTAGTTAATAAAGCAACTTAAAGCTGTAAACGCCTAATTCGAACATGGCGAACTGGAACTCTTTAACTTTATCTTACCGCAATGCTGACTTTTGGTTAAATTTCTTTTTTCGTTGTAACTTTTTCCTTTTTCCAGAGATGTATTTTCTTTGCCGAAACGTTGAAGTTCAAAATTAATTAATCATTACCATCGTCTCTACTTATTATTTAGTCACTAATTATTTAATAACTTTTTTCATATTGCCAACAAATTTGTCGAGATTTGAATTGAAAAGTAACAGCTTTGCTTAGTGAAATACGCACCCACAGCCTGGAAAAAGCTACCCCATCCGAACGGAGCCTCCTCGTATAGAGTCTACTTTCGTCATTATCCCCCCCCCCCCAGGAATAGACACTTCTGACACCATGGAAACAACGTTTAAACACAATCGAGGGAGGAGTTTCCGAATTCTTTTTCGGTGCTTGTAACATTTTGCTATTTGTCAAGTTCAATTAACTTAATACACAGAGAAGACGGAAGAGTTTAAAAACCCAAAGTCAAAGGTTTGCTTTCTTCTCAAAACAGTACCAGCGCAAGAGAAAATGAAACTCCGTCATTATCCCAAACTCAATAATGCATTAAGATTTCATACAAAGACGACCTCAGAAGAAACCTTACTTTGGTTTACCCCATTTGGGTCATTTGAGAAATTAATTATTATTAGAAATAATAGGCACAGTTGAGATGAAATACCGTAATTAAACATCGTCAATGCTAAATACATTTGACGGAACATTTATAGCAAGTGTAGAGATAATTATGCAGAGATATTACTTTTTTCCCTTTTTCCTTTACGTTTACCAAAGAAACTTGGATTGTAAAGACAAAGAATGAATTTTCACAGAAAAACGAATAAAATGTTCATATAAAGAAGAGGAAAGTTTGCTTTTCTGACTATACAAAACATTACATCACGTTTTCAAAAAGACTCTTAATTTGTTGTAGATGCATATTTTTGTGTAACATAGAATTTCAACTTATAACTTATAACGTTATTGTAAAATACCTGCTGTCTTCAGTATTTGAAAGAGAAGTCTGCATTGCAATCTGTCAAAAGCTGCGACGAACAACTCAGGACTGAAATCATTTCGATTCTCTGCGACACTGAGGCAATTGGCGTCAATGTTTAAGCTTATTCTCATTATAGAATACGAAAATGTAAACAAAAATGCAATATGCACCTCATATGGCGACAAAACAAAGTTCTAACCTTCCGGTTAATTTAGAACAACAATGTATTAATATTGTACCCGAGGGCAAAACCACAAGGGTAATTGAAATTTTTACAAGACCGACCCATGTGATTTTAAAAACAGCCGAGGAGAAAGAAAGCTATCGTGCAGAGTTGGTTTAGTATTCTCAAAACGAATACAATAGCAAATTGGTACGATTTTCCTATAGATAATCAACACTTTTAAATTTTTGTATTTTCAAACCATTACGGTTACTCCTGTGAAACATCTAAAAGGCGTCTTGTTAAGTTGGGTGCGACGAATAAAGCAATCTAAACGGAAATGTTATTTTCATATTGTAAGAATGTCCTCGCTGAGTCTGACTGAAGGTGATTTGCAGTTAGAGACTAAATTATTGAAATTTTTATTTAGATACAGATAAACCATCTTGGAAAATCCGCACTCTCCCTGGGGAATTAATTCCGGAGTTACACAGCTTTGGACAGATATTTAATTTTCTTGGCCCATCTACGCTTTAAAATGTTTCATTGATAACAAAATAGCAATTATTTTTGTACTTACAGAATTCCTTTTCGCTGTTCTCTGGCAAGGGAAGCCTGTTCACGAAAGTTTTTTTTCAAGATTGATTTGTTGAAAAATGTATCGATGAACTTTGCTACCAACACCGGCTAAGCTATGACCCATTAGTAATCGAGTTTGCTATCTGCAAAACAGAATGTTATATATTCAATCGTTGCTTTTTTGCCAAAAAAGTAATTAGTTTTCACAGACGATTTTCGGCTGAGGAGAAAGGTCTCAAAAGTAAGCTTGTCTGTGCAAACAATGAAACAGGATTATCATTAATGTTACTGTTTTAACTGTTCTTTTTGTTGGATGCACTAATGACTTGCTTTTTAGCAAACCAAATGAGTAACAACCCCACATTAATGGCTACCGTGTTTTTAATTTAAGATCTGAATGCCAAAAGCACTTTCCGAAGCACTAATCGCGACTTTTCCACCATTTTAATCAGTTTTGAAAAGCCAACCTCTTCACGCGCGAGACAATATAACATCGTTTCCTTGCATTTGTTGCCTATATCTTAGTCTACGTCCACACTAAGCCGGATAAATTTGAAAACGGCGTTTTTGCCTCGGAAACGGATAAAATGTTTTCTGTCCACATTATACCGTTTTCAAATTGTTTCGCCATCGATTTTGAAACACTGCCTCGGAAGAAACGCTTAATACATGCAAGAACATGCCCACATTGTCCGAGCAACGTTATTCGATTGTTTTGATGTCAGCGTTTTCAAAGTTCCGTTTTCGCCGTCCACACTAACACACCTAGCCAGCGTTTTCAAAAAGTTCCGTTTTCGGTGACCGAAAACGCCGTTTTAGTGTGAACGGAAGCCGAATCTGTAGAAAAAAAGTTGCGTTTTCAAATTTATCCGGATCAGTGTGGACGTAGCCTTAGTCACAATGTGGTTAAAATCCCTTTGTTAGATTGTAACCAATGAAATCATGTCCCCGGAGCAACTTGTTTCTAGACTCTTTTTTCGCGCGCAGACCCAGCCGGCTAAGAAGGACAAGCGGCTCTGGGGACGAAAACGAGTAACACCCGAAGTTAGACTGGCAGACAATATTACTGAAATCTTCAAGATAAACTAATCCCTTCAATTCCTCTTTCCAAAATGTTCTTAATGAACAAAACAGCAGACAATGTAATTTCTCTTTGTTAACAACTGCAATATAAACCCTATAGATCTTTAAAACCACAATCTTTCGTACGAGATACGTGAATTTATTGCACGACTAACTCTTTAAACTTCAACGGAGGCTTTTAAGCGGGGGATTACCTGACCCTTTTTTCATAAAACTAGACGCATAACTGCGTGTACTCGGGCTTCTCTTTAGGAAAGCAACTTGGTTTGCTCTGTTTTCTCATATCGTTTACGTTCTTTAATTAAAGCGCTATTCGTGTAAACTAAAACAGTTTGGACTCTTCCCATTTGTTAGCTGAAAAGTAAAGTAGCAGAAGGTTTGCGAATTTGAACAACATGTATCATGTACCAAACATAAAGTTTTATAAACATGAGATAGTGTCAATTAAACTGTCGATCGTGAGACATCATGTCTCTATCTTGACGTTTTCAATTGCCAGCAAAATTCATTAGTCGGAAAGCCATGGGAAAGTCCGCTGACCTTTTTCTACGCATACTCATATCTTGCGCACGCGCAGAAGGCGTCAGAGGGCGATTTGAGACCGAAGGAAAATAACCCGTTCCCATTTTAATACTCGGGCTTTCTTTGTAGTTCATGCCAGTTCCATGATTGTCTGGTTTAAAGGAGCTACCTCACCGTTTGTCAAAACCGTCATTCGCAATTCGTCTCAATCCTCTAAATCCTTAACCATCCTTGTTCCTTTTCACTTTACCATCACCTCTTTGGTGCTTTTCTTCCTTAGTAAAATATCAGTTTCAGGTTTCCTTCATTTTAAGGGGAATTTGGTTCGTCACAAGAAAATAATTCAAAAATATTGTGACGTGACGTACCTCCTTCAAAAAGAAAATCAGGAAAACGTTGTCAGAGATGACAAAAAACTACTTTCCCAAGTCGCAACGGTATGGTGCATAGCACTGCGGGCTGCACTAGAAGAAAGGATTAAGAAGTTTTACGCTGGATAACTGAAAGATTCAGTTTTGGCGATAAGGGCAGTATACTACTGCAAGAAAGTGTTGAAATACTACCACACAAAAATATTTTTTTTGTATCATTTGGGGGGAAGGGGAATAATTTATTGGAAATGATACAAAAAGGTGAAAGCATCTCAAGTAGTTTCTTGCATTGGATTTTTAACTAAAAATAAACAAGAAGCCTCACAGTTTAGGATGTACATGTATATGTAAAATATAGTTAAGACATACAAGAACTCTGGTTCGACACCAGATAATTTATTAAGAATGTTCACCCATAGGAAAGGCTCGCATCCTCAAACAGGAACCAAAACAAGTTGAAGGGCAAAAACACAAACATAACGGCTGACTCAACTACCATTCATATTTGTTTGTCTGAGAATGTGCTTGAAGTTTAAACTACCGCTGTTGCTGTCATCGGATGACCTGCTGTTTGTTTCAGGGTTAGGCAGTGCAGAGAACACAGGGGCACTGACAGAACTTGTTGATGTTTTGCTATTTTCTCCCGCCATTTCCTTGGCTAGGTCTTGGAATTTCCTCACAAAGTCGACGCTGTTCTCGTCCATAAACACATGTAGAGCTGTCTCCGGCTACAATGAAAAAAAAAAACAGATTTAAAACATTGGTTCTGTTTGATCTCAGCTGGATCTGTGAACTGTTTCTCAATGTTTCCAACCAGATACTTGACAATCTCTATTCGGTAATCTGAAATATTCAGTCACCAAATTACCATATAATGATTAAGAAACTAGGCTTTGCAGGGACTTTTACAGGTCTCCAGTTGAGGTCAAGCCATTTGCTTGTGTTACCTGGGACAGTGATCACTTTTGCTCCCGTCCCTCCCATCTCTCTTGGTAAGTATGGGTAAACCTGATGATTTCTTTCCACTGAGTTTTTGCTCAGTGTGATGGTGCCTGGTGGTTGCCACTCGCAGGGTTGTCATGGCTACTGTTCGCGTTCAGGGCAGTTCCCACAGGAATTTCGGGCACCTTCCCCATACTCATCTATTGGTGCTGAGTTTAATCTATAAAAAGTCATCCATCCCTCCCCTACTACCTCTCATCTCTCTCCCCCCTACTCAACCTTCCTTCCCCCCCTGAACCTACATGATCTCCTTACCCCCAGTATCTTTATATAATTATTCTTTGCCCTTACAGGATTTGAACTCACAAACTCTGGATTGGCTATCCAGCCTCTTATCCAATTTGCCATACAGCAAATATTCACAGAGTACTTATTTTTTGACACTGTATCACCAAGACACTCTGAGACTTATACCCAATCCCAAAGAGAAAAGTTAAAAAAATACCTAGCTTAAAAAAATTAACCTGAATTTAAATTTGACCTGTAACATATACATAAACTGACTGAAGAATGCACTCTAAGTCAATTTCTTGCAGAGGGTTTGACTCTATATGGAAAACCCACAGGTCAACATGCTTGCTCTGAGCTGCAATGCTTGTTCTGATTTTTAGGATTTCTAGGCGTACAGTCATACAGAACATAGTTAACTGCACCAAGTATACAAAAGGCCAAAATATGACATTTTAAGGAGCTGGTTCATGTAATTAAGGTGGGTCAATACCCTAAGGGAATGTATGAGAATCAGCAGTTTATCTTAAAACTAGAGGGTGGGGGTAGGTTATATAAAGGCTCTGTTTTCTGCAAATGTTTTTGATCAGGGACTGGGTCTGGCATGCATATTTAATGTGTGATGACAGCTGATTTCTAGGCGTACAGTCATACAGAACATAGTTAACTGCACCAAGTATACAAAAGGACAAAATATGAAATTTTAAGGAGCTGGTTCATGTAATTAAGGTGGCTCAATACCCTAAGGGAATGTATGAGAATCAGCAGTTTATCTTAAAACTAGAGGGTGGGGGTAGGTTATATAAAGGCTCTGTTTTCTGCAAATGTTTTTGATCAGGGGCTGGGTCTGGCATGCATATTTAATGTGTGATGACAGCTGGTCATGTGACCATACTCAGCTTATTTGAATTCGACTTCTGCTTGGCAGAATCGTGTGAAGAATGAATGTAATTTGGGGCAAAAATTGCCCCAAATTTCATTGTTTTGGGACATTTGCTGGTGCCGGAGCTCATCATCAAGGGCTGAGATGGCTTAAACCTTGCCAATTCCATAGAACTGTTTATTGTCACTGTGAATGTGACAAACTTCGACCATATGCTCGATGGCAACTACTGGCAGTTTGTTCTTCATGGACAAGGGGCCATAAAGCAAATGAACCTTGTCTCACCAGGCTTCAACTGGCAAATATGGAAGTTTCAATCAACGATGAAAGTGGCTGGAAAACTTTTAGTATATTATTGAAGCCTGGTCAGAGACTTATAAAAAACATTACATTGGTTGTGGGTAGGTCTTTCCCGCTCAAGGAGAAGTCAAATTTCCCAGGATGCAATGCGGTCAGATTCCTGCTGGTTGCTGCTTGGTTGAGGTTGCTTTCAAAAAAGGAACTACTTGGGATCGCGTTTGACTTTTTTGGCCGAACTTTGCATTTGAGTTGAAAGCAGAAGAGTTGTTTTGTAATGCTTACCCCGTGATTAAATGACTGAGTCATTGAAAGACGTGTTCAGACTGTCTGCTTGTGGGGTAAGATTTGCATGAAATCCTTGCATTGTTTTGGAGCTGGTATGCTGTTTTTCTGCAATCTCCATTCTCTAACTATTCTTAGAAAAAGCATGGTGCTACCATCTATTTTCCTCCGTTGTTTCAATGAAAAACAAATAATTCTGCAGCACAATTTCTTATTGGAATGATAAGACCTAGCCTTGGGAATTTTTTTTCTCAACCCTATGCAGTTTTGATGTCCACACTTGCATTGAAGAGGTAAATGGTAACATTTCTATTTTTCCATGCTTTTAACTTTTCCAGGCCTCTGGGGCTGAGACTGAAGGTTGATAAACACTCTGTGCAATGAAGCAAGATAATGCTTATCTGGCAAATAGGCCATTTCCGAGTTCCCTTGAGCCTCTGTTTCAAAGCGAGTCTAAGTGCGAAAGTTTTGTGATGGTAATTAGTTTTGCTTTCCATATGAATGAAAACTCATTTTCATTACAAAGACTTAGCACTTAGACTCGCCTTGAAATAGAGGCACAAGCGAACTCGGAAATGGCCTATTCTTTTGCCACAACAGGGAAAACACTGGTGCTGGGTATTGGCCAGAAAGGCCTGTTTTTGCAATTGGCAACTTTTCAGATTTTTCTCTCTGCAAGTATTGAAAGCCAGCCAACCATTTTTGGCTCATTACATAGACCACTGTAAACATGATTTTTAAAAATAGTTTCTTTTCTGAATGAATTGGTGTTTTTTCTATATTATTGTTATAAGAGAAGCACCCTCTGGGACACTTTACCAAAGCTTGTACCATTTCCATGGCAACAAGAGACCCAAACATCATTGTGTTTGTCATCATTCATGGCAACAAGTTGCATGATGGTGGTTTCTTCTGATTAAGTTTGATTCTGAACAAAAGTTGTATGTTGGGTATTGAGCCACCTTAACTATAATATTATAATGTACTCACATCTAGAAGATGATGGGAACTGGGAAGGTTATACTGCGGTTCCTTTACCGCAGTCGCTCCAGATGATTCCTGCAAGCAGAAAATCAACACAACAAACTCAAGTTTCTGTCACACAGTAACAAACTCTTAAAGACCGATAACGGACCACTATCCATTGCACGCGTTTGTTATTGCTGATAAAAGATGGCGACTGCAGTTGACGAGCATAATGCACACTGGTCTGTCATGGGTCTTTAATGTTACATGTAGCTGATAATCTAGGGGCTTGCTACAGAATTGAAAAAGTCTGGTCAACACAGAAGTGTCAGGGATTATTAAATTTTGGTGATTTCCGTAATTTCATGTAGCCATACAACGTAGCATTTCAGTGGCAAGAAAATTACTAGCAGTAATTCCATCAAAGCCTCTATAATCACTGGTCTGTTACAGTAGAGTTTTTGAGAAAAAGTTCAGCTAGGAAGTTTCCATTTAAAATTTCAGGTACTATGATACTTTTTAGGTATGATAAATTGCACTTCACTTCAATCAAAGATGTTAAGACAGAATCCATCAGGAAGCCGAGTAATATTTATTTAAGTTGGACAAAATCGAGTACCAGAATAATTGAAATCATATTGCGTTACTTTCTACCGTTAATGAAAGGTAAAGATGTAAGTAATTATCCGTGATAGCACCGACAAGAATTTCTTATCAGAGCCCGAAAAAATGAATTTTAAAGATCACAAGCCGTAGGCAAAATCTCATGTGTAGCCATTTTGTAAAATCGTCACTAAACGATTCAGGGGAATTAGCGGAAGGCTTCGAAATTTGTTTTCAATGTTTGGCATTGTTAGAAAAGATTTCTTTTGATAAGATATTTGAAGCAGTAACACAAAAGTTTGCGATAAGGTGTAAATAAGTTTGGTACATAATTTTGTCCAATGAATACTCGAAGTCCTGGTGGATTCCGTCCTAACATTTTCAACATCCTTACTGTCATACTAACCAGCCTTTCATCCTTCTTGGGTGACGTAGTTAATTTATCTGTTCAAAGACAAAAACGAGGCAGCTATCAGCATAAAATATACCAGCTTTGAAACCTTCAATCTTGCAAAATCAGTTAAATATCTTGGATTTGTTTTGAGTGTTGCTCTGCTCCTTTGAGATATTAATTATTTTCCCTTCAACTTTCCAACACCAGAACAGGAACAAATGAATAAGCAAGCAGCTCTTTAAAGTAAAAAGTTAGAGGTTTTTATAGCTTCTGTCCTAGACTGTACGTGTACATTCAAATTTTAACTTGTTAAATGCTGCAGATATTTTTCATAAGAATAGCAAAGAGGAAGGCTAATGGTTAGCGCACTGGACTCATGATCGGACAGTCCGAGCTCGAGACCTGCCCGGGGCACTACATTGAGCTCTTGGGCAAGATAGTCTACTCTCACAATGCCTCTCTCCACCCAGGTGTATAAATGGGCACTGGCGAAATAATGCTGGGGGGGGGGGGGGGTAACTTTGCGATGGACTGGCATCCCATCCATGGGTGGTAGAAGAAATATTCCTAGCCACTTAATGCTACAGAAACCGGAATAAGCTCCAGCAGTATAGGCCACCTGACACGAGGCTTTTACCATTCTAACAAGTTAAAAGTTAGAAGTTTTTTTATAGACAGTATGTTTAAATTTTCATTTGCTAAATGTGGCAGATATTTTTCATAAGAATAGCTGGACAAAAGATTGAAACAATGTAGGATATGCAAGATCTTACCTAGAAGACTGCCAATAGAGAAGTTTGAAGACTGAAAATTAAAGAAGCAAACAAATATAAGTTCATTATATTCACAACATTCTTCTAGGAGATTGACCCTGAGAATATTTTTAAGTAAAAATAATATTATCAGAAGAAGTTGACGAAATTAGGTACACGAACATAATAGAGTGTTTTTCAATTGAGCGTCAAAACTAAATTAAGCAAATTGCTTTGGTTAGCATTACTACGCTCAGTGATTGATTTTAAAATCTTGGGCCACTTTTTCAACCAATCAGAAGTAAAACCACAACCAATCATGCACGTTTTCCCACGCTTTGTGTTGGTTACATGTAATTACTTCGAGTTTTGATTGGTTTACTTTACACAGATAATAATTACTGTATTGCTGTACCTCTCCATTAAACCAATGTGTCGAAAAGGAAGATGGCAGCCCACTATCTGAATTTGGAGACAACATCAAAGATGGTACAGGCATGCTGTCTTTACCAATAAGTGTTTCCTGTTGACTCTGTGAATCTACAATGCTGCTAACTGGTCCTGCACCACTGAAAAACACATCACACGTTGTTGAAACAGGAGACTGTACAGTTGACCCAGAGGAATTTAGAATGTTTTCCAATGCTGGACTGGCCATGCTTGATGGCACACCACCAGCTACACCGGAATTTAATTCCTCGATATGCACCTCGGAAGCAGTTAATCCCGTGCTGGAGCCAATTCTCTGAACTGTTTGTGCTGCTAAGTCTAAATTGGAAGTTTTTAAACTCGTAAGAGATGCTAAAAATGCAGAATTGGAATCTTCATTTATTCCAGCCATCGATGATGTTGTCACATTGTCATTCAGAACTGTTCCAAGTGCAAGACCAATAATAGAATCAACAGAGTTTGAAGTGGTCACAGCACTTCCTGCTAGAGATTTTGAACTTCCCACAAAATCATCCATAACAGCAAGAAGGTCTGTGTCTGCAAATCCTGGCATTTCCAGTCCCAAGTCAGCAGAGTTTGCTTTTCTAAGGCTACTATCAACCACTGCATGCGGTGATGAAGTAGTATCCACAAGGCTTGTCATAACAGGTTCTTCACAGCTGCTCGATGTTTCTGCAACAAATTAAAGCACTTCTGGTTAATAGCAGTCTCCCTCGAAGCCATTTTTAGTCTCATCATGTAACGCTCCTCCCCACAAACAGGGCAAGTGTGCTTAGTTTAAATCAAGTAAATATCAACATTAAGTGGAGGGTTGGTAGCAGAAAGAGTACAGAAAAGAGTCTACACAAGAAGGCTTCAGGTAGTTTTTTAGCCTTGGGATGAAGTTTTTGAAAAAAAAGGTTCACATGTTTACTAATTACCATAGCTGTCACTAAGTTTGGCCTGTAGCCTTGTTCTCCACACCCGTAGCAAACTTGTTACTTTGTGGTTGAATTATTTCAACAACAGGTAATTTCACCCATAGCACCAAGGGAAAATTTAGCATACACAGCCGTAACACGTGTTACGGGTTATGGCCCTTAATGACAGCCCTGATTACACTTATTAATGTTCACCAAACTATAACTAAATGATCACATGAGAGCATACAATTGAACCTAAGTTTACCGTTAACCCATTGACACCTGGAGATTTTTTAAAAAAACGTGTTTTTTAGACATTTTGAACATTTTCTAGTCAGTTATAGTCTAAATATGCTTCAAATTTCTCCAAAATCCATTTGCAGAATGAAGGCATGCATGGTTTTTCACTAGTATCGCATTTAACGATATTTTAGCTCGGGCATGCGCACAAATCAAAATTTCGGACGAGAAAGTGACCCACATCTTTAGGCTTTTCCATTTCTTCATTTTTCGCTTTTCATTTCTCCTTTCCTCATATCTTTTTCTGCTTTTGTTGGCCTTTTACTGGGCTTGCTTTCAGTTCAAGAATTGCCACGAAAGCATCATTGAGACGGGAAATACTCAACATGGAGTAGCCAAGGGTAAGTGAGGGAAATTTTCCTCCTAGTTTTTGGCGGAAAATTCTAAGCGTTTTCCTGCACATTTCAAGCTCCATTGGCCCAATCAATATCATCTGGGTATCATTGGAAAGCTCTTTTCCTTCTGTAGAACTGGGATAAATGGGATTCCTATTTTGGTCAAAGCTGATGACGTCAGAAGCAGAACAAAGGTCAAGGTCTGTCACGGCCGGTTTAGGAGTCAATGGGTTAATAACTTGAACCTTTGTCAACTCTACCATTTTGATTCCCCTCCAAACCATTTTCTTACTAATTTTACCTTGGATAACCCAAACACCGTGGTAACTGAACCTTTTCCAATCCCCTTGAAGGTTCAGATTAACAGGATTATACCACCATTTTATTTTTCACCAGCCTCTAAGCAACTAAAGTTATCCTACCAGCAGCATCAATATCCTTCTGGATGGCGATGGAGATTAGTATAGTCACTCAAGACAAGAAAAGCATAAAAAATATTAGTGATAAAAACAAACCTGGTACAGTTTTAGATGAAACTACCATCTTGGACTGAGATGCCACTGTCACTGTTGAAGTGGACACACCAGATGCAAGGATTGTGCCGACTGTCTGTCCTGGTTGTGGAATAAAAGACACTGCTACAGCCCCAGGGGGGACAGAGCTAGGACTGCCGACTGGCCGAGGTAAAAGAGTTCTATGTACACTTGGTCTCAGTTGTCTTTTACGCATCTTGGCATTGGGGCGTGCTAAGGATGAGAGATCAGAAATGACAGTCCTATTCGTTGATGTTTGTGTGGCTGGGGGAACCACAGAAGGAAGGATAAATGGCAGTTTGTCACTTGTCTTAGTGACAGAACGCGAGGATTTAGCTCCAGTTTTGTCTTTTGTCGCACTAGGAGATGCACCTTTATCTCTGGATGCAGAGTGTGAACAGTTCTTAGAAATGTTCTTAGCAAGTGACACATCTGAAGATTTTGAAGTGGTCTTGGACTCTTCACTGCTTTCTTTTCCTTTAGTAAACTCTGCTGATGCAATATTTACAAGTTTTGTCAAAGACAACGCAGTCTGTGAAGGTGCAAGATTGTTCTCAATGTCATCCCATGTGTACTCAAGTTTTAACTTTGGGGGCCTTCCAAGTTTGCAGAATATTTCTCCAAAAGTAATATTCCCACATGTCTCTAACGTCCAAAAAGAACGATCACTCTTGTCATTGCAAGAACCTTTCTCATCCTGCTTAGCAGGCTCTGAAGTAGAGCAAGACTCCACTGTTGTTTCAGTAAATCTCTGTGATGAACTTTCCACACTCAAGAGCATTTCTGCTGATTTATCAGTTTGACTGCGATTATCAGCACAACTTCTACCCTGTGTGTTAGGTCCAGAAGATGTGATATTGCACCCACTCTCAACCACCTCCCGAGAAGAATGATGTAAGATTCCATTTAAAACAAAAACATTGGTGCCTGCAGATTTCTCTTCCTCTAGTGAAGATGGTGAGCAAGTTTTTGTCATGTCTTCCAGTGGCAATGCATCTGGGGTAGCAGCGTTTTCTACAACATCTGAGCTGACATAAAATTCTGGAGGAATAACAATACACAAGTTCAACGGTTCTGAAGTCTTTTGAGACACAATATGCCACCTTTTCATAAGAAAATGAAGCATCAAACTCAATGGTTTCTTTGGTGGCACTGATGTCCTCAATCTTGGATTCTTGGACAATTTCTGTACAGCTGCCCAAGCTGAATGATTATATGGCAAGACCTCTAATACAACTTTACTTGGCATGGCAAGAGATTGAGTATCGCCATCTTCTTTGCCCTGTCCTGTTGATGTAAGTCGTTTAAGAGCACGACACTGCATAGGCGCCTTTATTTTGAAATTACGCCCTTTGCTGCGAATGGTGATTGTTCCATGACTCAGTAACTCTTCCAGCTTTTTGCCATGTTTGTCGTTCCAACCACAAATTTTCTTGCGCAGTTCTCCATAACAAATTAAACCTTTCAACTCAATTACCATTTTCTTTTGGTTGTCACTTCCACTTAGCTGTTCAGCAGGTAGATACTTTGCAATCTTGTTTAAGGAACGATAATAGAAATGGCGCACTTGATCTTTGTTTTTAATCAAAGCCAGTGGGTCACCTCTTCTCTTGTGTTTTGTCGCAAGGAAGTTGCAGATCCTATCAAAGTCCTTGCCATATTCGTGCAAAGCCTCAAAGAAAGTGTCTTTTTCTGCTTTCCCCCAAGACTCCCATTGTCTTTTAACTTGCTTTTTCCTTCTCTTCACCTGTGGCGGAGATGATGACGATGATGCTATTGCTTCACTGCCAGCACTGTTTTCTATAAAGAGCGAAACAATAATAATAAAAAAAATATATATATTATTATTACTACTGAAGCCACACACAATAATGCACAATGAGAAGTTTGCACTTTGGCTAAGTATCCCACATCACTGAAACTCATAGCAGATTGTTTACATTCAACATGAAGCAACTATGTAGAAGTTTGGCACCTCCCTTCACTTTGGTCCGGATCAAATTTGTGCACAAGGCAATGCAACTTTTTCACCATTCAGCCAGCCAACTTAACAACACATCACTTGTTATAGAACTCCCTTAGCCAATGAAATGCCCGTGTTGCTTGTCTGAATTCAAAAGTGAACCATGTCTGTATTTTGTCTTCACTTCTCTACCTTAATGTCACTGTCGGAATTTTGGCGCGTAAGATGTTCTATTGTTGCAATTTCATTGTATGTGCTGTAGCTACTTCTTGGGCCATGTTGCTTGTCGCTCTTGAATGCCAACAACAACATTAACTCAGTCACTGTTTTCTTCCCAGTCATGACCAGCTGCATCAGGACATAACACCATTTGGGTGAATGCCACTCCAGAGCTTTCTTGCTTTGAATAAACGCGGCACTACTGTTGACGGGTACAGCACTTATTCCGGAGTGACACTTACTAGTATTTTGGTCTCTAGAGTGCCACTCATTTGGAGGTGGTACTTAATCAGGGATGCACATTTAAAACATAATACAGCATCTAATATCTAGAACCAAGTGAAACTCGAGTCTACATGCAAAAACATTAATTATAACGTAACTAAAGCAAAGCGCGCGCTCTGATTGGTCAATTCAGCATCTACTATTTGCCCATGGGTGTATGCTGCTGACGTGTGTGCAAATGCGCGCGCTTCAGCGAATGCACCATTCAAAATGTGAAAATTGTTTTCAACGGTTCATTCTCTGAATCGATGTGAAATTCAGTCCTTCGTGTTTTAATAACTTTGGACGGTTGTCTACTTTTTTCCCTGAGTTTGTTCATAATTCTATTGAACTATTTCACCGGTTGTTGGATACAGACCTTAGAAAGAGGATTTTGATCGATATTTCAGGAAACGTGATTAAACTTTATC
The DNA here is from genome assembly GCA_947652115.1 of Blastomussa wellsi. Taxonomy (NCBI): domain Eukaryota; kingdom Metazoa; phylum Cnidaria; class Anthozoa; order Scleractinia; family Plerogyridae; genus Blastomussa; species Blastomussa wellsi. Next base: position 5,455,578 of record OX393568.1, on the reverse strand, counting down.
GAGTTGCTGGTGTGCAGTCGCTTGTCATGAATGAATTTTCGCGCGCTTATTTTCTCCTGTCATGTAAGACTACACCAACATTTTTTGCGATGTACCTCAATAAAAGCAGCTCTGTTGTCCCAATGTCTCAGTGTTATGTTATAAAACAAATGGTAAACGCCATAGCATGTACTATTGAGTTACGGATGCACTTGGGAGGTTTGCTAAGCACTCAAGAAGCTAGAGTCGCACTCGGCTATCGCCTCGTGCGACTCTTACGCTTCTTTCGTGCTTAGCAACCTCCCGCGTGCACCCATAACTCAATAGTACATGCTATGGCGTTTACCATTTGTTAAATAGTATGCTTATTGTTTTAACTTTTCTGGTGTAGTAAAAATTAAGTATAAAATTTTAAATTTTTAGAATTTTTATAAGGCAACAACTCTTATATAGCACCAAAATGTTTTCATTTTATTTTCATTTTGCTATTTATCACTGGGATTTTAAAATTAAAACGAAATTTTATTTGGTATGAACAGGGTAAATCTGACTTGCTAGGATGGCAGAAATTGTGAGACGTGTACCAAATTCTCCACCGACAACTCAGTAAACAAAAGTCTCTATCAGTCTACAACTTTGTCTGAATTTTTCCAATTTTTCAACAAAACTTTAACAGTAAAAAAAAATTAAAATGAAAACTGCAATCTATAAAAAAGCAACATTATTTACAGAGATACCTCAAAATCAATAGGAACCGATCTTCATGTTTGAAATTCGCATGCAACTCAAAATGGCGGTCTGATCTGAAGTACGTATGTCGTTCGGTGCAAAAAGTGAATCATTATTAAAGCTTGCATACCTTGGTTTCCAATTCTTTTAGCTGCAGGAATGGATAATTTTGGTCTTTTACTGGGTCTTGTACTACTTCTTGTCGCTACACCAACAGAATTATTCGCTGTTTCAGATGCTACAGCAAAGCTCGAGTCTTTTGTACTTGTTTCCGCATGGTCTTCGTGAAGTCGTTTTTTTGAAGCTTGTTTCTGCGATCGTGTTTCGTGCAACACCTGGTAGTCTTTGCCAGCGACCTTTTCTGTCAAATCTTCACCTTTTTCAGCGTCTTTGTCTGCATTATCTTGCTTGGATGGAGGCAGCTCGCTCGCAGTCATCCTAAAGGAAGAAGCAAAACACAACAATGGCGATTGTAGTAAGCTCGAACCTTCCTTCGCGTATTAATCCAAGTATTTCCTGTCACGAGAGTAAAGCTATTCAAAAGCCGAAATTAAACTAGAGAAGGTACGTTTACAAGTGACGATTGCTCTTCTATGTGGCTTAGAAAAGTGAACATAAGCTACATTAGCAATGCTGTTGTTTCATTTCATGGTCGCTTCTCAACGAAGCGAAAACGAGAGTCTTGTCACAGCAATAAATCTAACCTTTGCCTCCTCCCATAATTTCGACATCGAGTTTTCATGAGTCTTTGGAATAACACTGACTCTCTTAGGTACAGAATACAGCCTCATAACGGTCTTAAACAAGCACAAAAATGCGAGTTAACCCCGCTTACTTCCAAACGATCGATAGCAACCGAGAAGAAGCGACAAACAGGAGGGGCCAAGCTCTGAAGGGAGGCATAACTACATGGCCACAAAATTTTAGCCCCAAAAATTGTCAAAACTATTCCTCCTTCTAATCAGCTCAACAAGTTTATAAAACTGTTTACAAGTTAATTTGACTGTGAATGGTGTTTAAAAACCGGTTAGTTGTGACAACAATCGGGAAACAACAATTAAAGTCATGCCAAAAAATTCTGAGGGGCCCTGAAAATGCTGAATGTTATTGACATATGTATTTTTGTGTTTAAAGCGAAATAACTCGCTACAAATTTAAGTTTGTAAGTTTATCGATCGCAAGATATAAATTTTATAATTTTAGGTCTACCATAAGAGATTTTATGGTAAACAGGATGAAGTACAAACTCTGATTTTTCGAATGTCAGTTCTGGTCAAATGACCTTGGCAAAATAACAAATGACAGGCAGTTTCTGCAAGGAATTTCTCCAAGAAGGTGATGTGCGCTATCGAGATACCAATTCAATTTGCCTTTCATATGATAAAAGTTAATTAAAAGCCACAGTTCAATACCATCGTAAGTGAAACACAAAGAAAATGTGCCGAGAGCAAAACTGGCAGACCTCAAACAAATCTGAAACAATGTAAATCACCTGAAAGTGGTTTTACAAATCTATAAACGTCCAGCATTCGAGGAAAACCTCGCTTTCGCATGCTACATGCATGGCTAATATATAAAATAGTCTCTTTGGCATACAATACTAGTGTTGAAAGCTAAAATTCTCGATCGTAGCACTATCAGAAAATAAAAAGGAGAAAATCGTGAAGGCTTACATATTCTATGACCAACGTACAAGTCCAGGCGGAATGCTTCATTCGGCTGGTTCAATCGTTGCATCAACAGACAACATAGGAACTCTGCTATGAGCCAAGGGTTTGCGATGCTGATCAGACAAATCACCAAAGAGGATTTCTTGCATTTACGATGTAAACAAATCGACAGGTCGTGAAATAAACGGCGTGAAGTTAATGATATTTGGTTTTTGGCGCGAGCCTCTCATCGGTACGTGGCGCGAACAAACGGTAGACACGTGACTGATCATTGTTTTCACGATCACGCACCCGCTGAGACGTTTGGGTGATTTTAATAGGCGAAAGCTTTTTTGACGATTTCTGATCATATCACCTGTTCATGCAGTTTCTTTCAAATATCTTTATAACAAATGAAGTAATTCTTTTGGTAACTTTGCCTCACATGTCTTGCAAGCATGTTGTTAGCTAATATTGTATGAACTCTCTTGCGTTACTCACACCAGCCTGTCACGTCACCATATTTGTCACGTCACCACATTTTGAGTTTCCAACAAATTATCGATAAGCATTTTATGTTCTGCAAATATGTAAAAGGTTTGTAACGACTATTAGAACTTGAAAATCAGAGTGTTGAAAATACTTCACAACAAGTAGGCTTTTGGCAAAAGAAAAAATAATAAATATAAAGTAAAATAAAAAAATATATATTTTAGAAAAATTAATATTTAACTCACGATTTGGAGAGAGGATATGATAACTATTTCCTAGCCTACTTTGGGTATAGGGGTGCCACTGGGGGTTTCAAACCCCGACCCTGACCCAACCCCTATATAGCTTTCTTGTACTTATCAATCACAGTGTGTGCTCTTTTTTACCACTGTCTATAACAGTGGATTGAGGATTTCATTTAATAGCAAAATGTTAGTGGTGACTTTTTTATTCCTGAACTGTATCTCAAGATGGCATTACTGGGATAATTTTCACTCTATAGGAAAGTAGTTCATAATCTATTTATAACCGCTTTTGACTAAGTGAGCTTTTCATCCACTTAAACTGCTGAGCATGCGTAGCACAAACACTGTAAATTTCCTGTGTCGGTTTCTGTATTTGCTCATTAGTCTGAAGGGGTGACTAACCCTCTGCAGACATGCCAGAGCCCCTATTTGCCAGTTCGTTCAGGGTTCCTGTGAGGCCTTCAAAGCTACTGTAGTGGCCCCAAGACCTAAGTCCCACTGTACTTCACCCTGACAAGCGGTCCCCTACTCTGCTGCTGCCAACCTCCCACAGACGAGGATGTTAGGGATTGGTCTTTTTAAGATCATAGTGTGTATTTAACTATAGGGCTGTATGAATGAGCAAACTGATTAGGGCAATAATCGTAAAACGTAAATCTGCCTTTAGAAGGGACAAAAAACTTTCTGCAATACTGAGGCACATTTTTAAATACACTTTTTATTTGATGGCCAGTTAAATGTCTTGATATTATAGACTCATAGTCCTAAACAAATCAGGGTTTTTTCCTGTGAAAGGACATGACACATTGTGTCACCATTTTGATCAGACCAAGCTGGAGTGGGATTGGATGTCATATTACAAAGTCCCACTCCTTCTGTGGGTACCGGTCACAGATCACGTAAAACAAAAGAAACAAATGATGAGAAACAATGCTGCCCCAATCTACAAAGAATCATGAACAAAGGTAAAGCAGTGTGATACATTTTTACATACGGTACGCACAGAAAGACCCCAACCTCCTTGATAAAGCATTGTCAATGCAAAACATGGTCTGCTTAAAAAATTATCCATGGCCTAAAAGCTTATCATACACTATTGTAAATAAATAAGTTTTAAATTACATTTTGTGGACAGAGGTACTAATAATAGTTCAAAGCGAAGACTGTAAGTGAAGGGAATCTTTCTGTGAATAAAATCAGACATAATACAGTACTTGGCCATGTATAGCTTTGAAAGTGATGATTAAAACTTTAAAATTAATCACATTGTCTGGAACCGTAACCACTTTAGCAACTTGTGCTGTCCCAAAAATATTTAATCAGTTATTTTCTTGTGACTGTGCCTTTCAACAATAAAAATGTGAACTCTAATGTTCAAAACCCAACTAATGATTGATTTATACTGCCATGAAAAACAAACAAGTAAAATGGATCACAATCTACTAATATCTAAGGCTATGAAATTTGGTGACATCTCATTCTGCTGAGAAAAATTTATTGATGGCAGCGTAAAATGCACTCATTGGCCTTTTATCTTCAGGGTTTGCATCTCATTGAAAGGCTCAGTAACCACGGTAACACTGTTACTACTATGTTGGCAGTGGCCAGATTAATACACCTTATTCCAAAATGGCTACCATCTTAATATTCTTTTGTTGGTATTCAAATTAGCCCTTCTTGCCTCGTTTTTAAGCTCAAAACTCAAAAGAATATTTTATCTTGCACGAGGCAACAAGGGCTAATTTGTATGTGCATAACTCAGCGTCCATTTTGGAATAAGGTGTATGGTGACCACCTTCTAACTCCTTAGGAGGGTTGCAACACTAAAGAATGACATAACTGATGGGTGACGTAAGCAAAATACTAGTTGTATTAGAAAGCCGTAGGTCATCTCAGGGAGGGGGTGCACCCCCTGTACCCTCCCCTTAGAATCACCCCTGCGTCTGAACGCAAGTGCTGAAGGAACATGCCTCCAGGGGCCTTTTGGCATGCTCCAACGAGGAAAAAGCACCATTTGGGGTGTTTTGAATCACTTAGACAATATGTTGATATGGTGCTTACATTTTTGATATTAAAGCATTGAAACATTCTTTAACCCTAACCCTATAAAAAGTGACTGACTTCTGTAAAACAGTGGAAGTCAGTCTGGATCCACTCTTGTTATTGGTTTTCATGCATAGCTTTGAAATTTTTGAGTAAGAGAGCCTTCAGTTGGACAAAATGAAATCAAACTAGAAGTCATCATCAGAATCTTCATCGTCATCCATATCTCTTCGACTTCTTATGGATTTTTTCAGTACAGTGGTGGAACTTTTCTTTTTGGCCTGATCTGGTGCTAAACTCAAGTCCCCGCTGTAATTGATTACACCAGAACGTGCAATTCTCCATTCCATCATCTCTGTGCTAAACTCATCATGACCGCCCAGATCATCAAATCCCACGATCCGATCTAAGAATTTACCATCTTTAATCAACAGTATCGTCGGTAGGACTCGAACATTCAATCTTTCAACGAGGAAATGGCATCTTTCGGCGTCGAGTTTGACGAATTTTGCTTCAATGTGCTTTGGTGCCAAGAGAGCCAGATGCTTGTCGACGATCTTGCAACGAAATGTGCTGTCGCGAAAGAAATGACACACGATTCTAGGGCTGTCCTTTGTTTCTTTGAAGAACTCCTTCTCACCCGGAATCTCGTTGTACTGGCCATGCCCTTGATGAAGCCACTCCCGTTTCTGTTGCTCAGCTTTCTTCAGTTGCTCAAGTCGTTTATCGCGAAGCTCTTCCATTTCATCTGTCGTCATGCGATCCAATTTCTCGAGTTCTGAATCAACCTGCTCTTCCATCATCTTTGTTGCTTGAAGCATGGTGTTTTGAATCTGATTCTCGATGTTTCCAGCCATTTTCACGTTAAAATCCGTTCAACAAATGAACTAAAATCAAGATTTTGACAAAAGTTTGGATTTGTGTCATTCAGTTTGAAAGTTCGTTTCCAGGCGCCAAAATTTATTCAGAGCCCTCCTGGGAACTACAGTCCTCTCAAGGAATTGTGGGATATTTCAAGATGGCGGATCACGTAAGAATTTGAACATTATCGATGTTTGATCGAAGTATCTCTGTTTAGGACCCGAAAACGTTTCGTTAATAATTTCTCGTGGTTAATGTGAAGTATGGAGGATGGAGACGCAGACAAACAAGAAGAGACAGAACAGCAAACAATGTCCAAGCGAAAACGAAAGAGACTCTTGAAACATCAGCTATTTGTTGAGCAAAGAAAGATTAAAAGGAAGGAGAAGAAAGAAAGAAAGAAAGCACAGAAGAGGGAATTACAAGAAGAAGGGGAAACGCAGGACGGACAAGCAGCTACAAGTGTTGGTTCGTCTTCTAAAAACTCGACATCTGCAAAGAAATTTAAATTAATGAGTTCCGAACATGCTTCTCCTTTGCGCATCGCCATCGACATGAGCTTTGATGATTTGATGAATGATCGAGATATTCATAAACTCTTGAAACAAATCCAGCGAACGTATTCTATCAACAGACGAGCGGAGCATCCAGTTCAGTTATATATGACAAGCTTCGGGGGTAAATCAAAGACGATACTGGAAGAGATCAAATGTAATTACCGAAACTGGGACGTTCACATTAAGACGGAACCGTACAGTGATGTCTTTTCGCAAGAAGATGTAGTTTATTTGACATCAGATTCACCTAATGTGTTGAGTGAAATTGACGAATCGAAGGTTTATATTATCGGTGGGCTTGTTGATCACAATCACCATAAAGGTGTGTGCCACGAGCTTGCTGTTCAGCGGAGAATCGCTCATGCACAGCTGCCAATCACCGAGTTTGTAAAGCTGAAATCCAGGAAAGTAATTACTGTGAATCAGGTGTTTGAGATTCTTTTGGAATTTACTGAGACGAAAGACTGGAGAGAAGCGTTCTTCAAGGTCATCCCTGCTAGGAAAAGGGAAGTGGACTCAGAAAGCCAAGAAGTTGACAACGAAAATAAAGGCGGTGACGATAATAGCGCTTCTGAGGGGGAGAACGAGGCTTCAGACGACGAAAATGACGACAATCAAGTCAAGCCTGATGAATGAAATTCTGAACATGAAAACTGCTACTTTGAACTTGAAAGCAAATGTAAATCTTAGTTTGAATAAAAGTAACCAATTTAATCCCAGACCATTGTACTAAACTGTTGTATCACATGATCACAACAAGCGACCATAAGAAGCAGATTCCTCCCCCCCCCCCCCCCCACCCTGCGCTTGCAATCTATGGAAAATCGAAAATCGGAGTCGAGAGCAGGACAAAATCGGAGTCAAATGAATCAGAATGTTTCCATTTTCTTCCAATTCCGCGTATGACAACGGCGCTTACTTGCCAACGTCGCAAGCAGAAGCGGAAGAATAAACCAATCATATTGCTAGTTTCAGGCACTCCGAGTAGTTCCTTTCTGCTTACAATTTCGTCAATCTAGTTTTCACTGGATCCATCATCGTTTGCGACGAGTCATAAACAGAATCAGAACAATGCTTATGACTCCGTCGATTTGATTTGCACTAGACCATGACGCTTGACTCCTACTCAGTCTCAAGTGAAAAGAAACGTTGCCAGATGTAACGACCTAGATATCTGTACATCAGTGGCTACAGACATTACCCCTGTTCCCAGTGCAATAATGGGTTCATCGGGCAGACATAATGTGGCCTACAGTCATCAAGGAAGATTACACGATCAGCCGTAGGAGCAGTTATTTGGGTAGTCACCATACATATACATTTCAATTAGCGATTAACCTAAATTGGTAATAAATACTGTAAAAATGCGAACAATGCAAACCTATGTGGGTGTACAGAGTTTCGTAGAGTCTTCCAATAGTTTACCTTTTTTATCATTAGAAGGCGGCTTGGCATACAGAAGGCAACATGTTAGATATGAATGGACTCCAAACAGTTAAAGAGCTAGTGAAATTTAGTATATGGTGAAAATTTTAGCTCTTTGCGTGTAATATTCAAGGAGAAATTGTCTTTCAAAAACTCTGGAATTTCTGGGTGGCAGAAGCGCTAATGAGCTCATACATTCTTTGTAAAATTTTGAGTTTTTAAACCCTCGTCAGACCAAAAGAATTCAATGCATCCAGCTGAAATTCATTGGCAGAGTTAATCGTGCTATGACCTTTCAATATTCAGAACTGATTTTTTTGTAGCTCCATCAGAAACTGAATCGCTTATGCTAATGAGCAAATATTGTAAACAAGGATTCCCCTATACGGGCTAGAAAATTTCACACTGGAGTCAAATCAAGACTACATAAATAATCGCCTTGGTCATAATAGTCATCGAATTGTAATTTCTCGTCACAATATATATACAAAGCCAGCAAGGTAGGTTTTAGAGTATAATGGATCATCATCGATGGAAATTATATTCATTTACAATGAATCTATAAGAACAATCGGGGGGGGGGGGGGGGGTAGTGCCAGTTGATGAAGAAATCCCGCGTCTGAGGCGGGACGGTATTCGCGCTTATAGTTGCTAAGCAACATGACGTACATTCTCGCGCAATTATTTTCGGTTATTCGTGAGCTCTCGTGCCAGTTTCTGATTAGATTAAATGAGTCGGGAATTCCTCAAGTACTTCAACGAAGATTAGCCAAAACTCTCGTTTGTTTCCCGGACTGAAGCCAGCTAACTCACTAACCACTACTGACTTTTAGCATCGTTAAATATTTTCCACTATTTCTCGCAATTCAAATAGTTTTAAAATAATCTCGCTACGCCATGTAGCGGGGAAGAGTGTGAACAATCTTTACACCTATCGACTATTTGTAATGCACCAATCAGCAAAAAACCATTACACAATACCTAAAAAAGACATTGCACCTATTTTGTGGTCCGTTTAGAGACACGTTTTCGTCATACTTAGCTATTCTCATTTGTATTTCCTTCAAAATGTTAGACATCGTATCCGAGAGAACATATAACTTGTTCGTTTACGGTAAAAAATCGATCAGATATACTATCATCTGGTAATCCGTCGCCTTAAGCTATGTAACAGCGATTCTTGTGTTAAATATCTTTGTTTAATGTTGAAGCCGAAGAAGAAGAAGTCGCTGGCGTGGCCTTCACTATTCACTTCCGGTGTTTTCGTACCCTCTGTCACTTTCTTCGGGTTCTCTTCGTTCACTTCCACTGTTCTTTCACCACTGTTCACTTCCGGGTGATTCCTCTGAAGTCTTCAAATCTTGAAGTTATTTGTCGTAAGACTGTTGGTTAACGCGGTCACAGAGTGTGGTCCCAACAAACCGATTCGCTGTTTCTGCTTGCGCTGTTCTGTCATCTGAAGAAGAAAGCAATTATAGAAATTTTTATGTTCTAATTTCCATATCATTATGCGAAATGTCACCAAATACATGAATAAATTTGATAAAAATTCCACAGAACAAGATAGAACAGGTATTTTTTGTACAGGATCACAAGGATGAGAGTGGATTGCAATTCATCAAAATTGATATGGGAACATCGATCGCTACTTGAGGAGAAAAATTTCCAAACACGAGTAATTTTTTCACGTCCCCATCAACTCCCTCTGAGTGTGCCAGATAAATGGGGTGGGTGGGGGTTTTCTGAGAAACGATGATTGATCCGTTATTTCTGAACCGTACCTGTTCTTTGAGTTCTGCAAGTTGTTGTGATAATGTAAACACCAGTCTTGTCGTGCTTTCGAGTTTCTCCTGAAGACTTCTCATTTCGTTTTGCTCGCTTTCTCCTTCATCCATCGCTAAACTCATGGCACGCATGCGTGGAAACCACTCCAGATCATGTTCCTAAAAAGATGCCAAACTAAGTTAAATCTGCGCACAAGTCAATCATCTTCCATTACAAAAACACCAACAGATGAGTTTGGTCTTGGAAAATAACGAATAAATAAAGAAAATAAGCTACCTTAATTTAGACAGGGAAGAATTAAAGTTATACGCTTGTAGAGAGGTGTACGGTATTCCCAGTCGAACTAGACTTTAATTGGAAAGATAATTCAACGGTAACTATTGCTTCTGGGAGGAATGAGGCACCGTGAAAGCAAAGTTAACTCTTCCAAAAACACCTCACAGTATACAGTGGGGGGAAAGTGCCAGTTTGGCAAATCTTCCTTGAAGCAATCGGGGAGACTTCGACTCATTTCATGCAATCAAAAACTAGCGCGAGTAAACCGGGAGTAGTCGCACGAGCAACATGTGTTGCTTAGCAACTTCAGGGACGAGCATCGTGAGCTTAGTCCCGTCTCGGAGGCGTGATTTCGTCATCAACTGGCACTTGTTGACCCGACCAGATAACGCTAGAAGCCAGACCGCTCCGGCGATCCGAAGTTCACCAAAGTGATTGAGTGTAACAGAAGCTCACCACCTAAAAGCTTCTGGAAATAATAAAAACTGCCACACTTAAAGGTCCAGCAGAATTACGGCAAGCTTACGAGAACTGCTACACTACCCTCGGGTTCTGGCGTGTTTGCAAGTTTTGCTTTAGCTTAATACAGCTGTCTCTCTCTCATCACTCAGAATCCGCCATGCTAGAAATCACGATATGAACTCGACAACACACTCACCACCCTTCAGGAAACATTGCCACACGTACCTTGACCATTTGACTGACGTAACTCTCGGGTCCAGTAAACTCGGTCGTGTCCTTGACCTTGAGTAAGACTATGAAGTACAGGTAGTGCCACATGTTGTGTTCCGAGTTGATGTGTTCATCAAATGACACCACTTTGTTATCGAATGCCGAGCGATCAAGCCCTGCGAATGAAATGTAGACAAATCAGCATTCAGCGCTCACCTCTAATCACCTTTTCAGTGACGACTTTTTGGTGGTTTCGACTTTCATGCATTTAATAGTCACCTGAAGTTTTAGGAAACCTAAACGGCCTCTACTTTGATTTCAACGGAAAACTCTAAACAAATGTGTGAGTCCCGAAGAAGACCTGGTGGTAGATGTTCTTCTTCAAAATCGTCTCGAACGGATTAAACAAGTCACAGGAGTTTAATGGGTAAACCTGTATAAGGCCATTCCCCAATGGGACCCCAGAGAAGTGGGGTTTTAGCTGTCAAATACAAGCGATCCTCGTGAACCAAAGTAATCACAAGTGTCCAATCACAAATAAAATAACGTTGGTAATGAGCCAATCAGAAATCGAAGCGCAAACACTCAATTCGCGCAAAGAGCGGGAAGTCATGCAACCAGTGTTGGCAACCGATGTAAAGCGCGGGAAAACATGCAACTGATCGAATGCACGAAAACAAGCAACCGATGCCAAGTGCGGGAAAATATGCAACCGATCCAAGCGCGCGAAAACAAGCAACCGACGCCAAGCGCGGGAAAATATGCAAAGGTCGATGTCAAGTGCGGGAAACAGGAATCCGATGTCGATCGCGGGAAAATGCGCATAAGCCACTGGTAGGTGAGTCGCAATTTTGTTTTGTTAAAAATCGTACATGTTTGCTCTGATTGATTCGAGAATGATGCAAGGCATTTTGCACCACTCCAGAGCTCAGCAAGAACGTAGCGAAAGTAAACTCAAAATTACTTTTGACACTCAACTGATACCACTTTTAACTGAAATGAGGGCTGTTTACCTACCGCAAATAAAACATGTATTCTTGAGCACCTCCTCTTTGTTCTGTTTCTCGCTCCTCAAATCAGCAAACGTGTCGATAATAACACCAAATATCAGATTAAGAACAATGATTATGACCACGAAGAAGAATAGCAAGTCGTATATGACACGACCCACAAACATGTTCTCTTTCATGGAGGGCCGTCTGAGGACGTCCCCGATGCCGCCTCCGTTTCTGAGCCCCTGATTCAGAGTGGTGACTATGCACATTATCAGGGTATCACAGGCGCGTTCCTTGACACTATCGTCGGCTTCGGAGCTTGTTTTGGCGAGTGAGAAGGAGCCATCGCAGTCCTTGCCAGCATCGCATGTAATTGGTGCGTTGGATGCTGAGAAGGAAGAACACGGGGGAAAAAGTCATGATAATAATTAAATAACTAAATAATGGAAATCTTGTCGATCAAAGACGCGGCAATTTATACACCTGGGTGTAAAAAGTCACTGTGAGAGAAAAGCATCTTGCCCAAGAATACAACAAAATAAACCTGGCCGGGACTCGAAGCAAGTAAGTACTATGTTCGATCTGGAGTCCAGCGCACTGACCATTGGGCAACCGCGCCTAACACGAAGCAAACACGAACTACTCTTGTGAAAGCCACTCTTAAACTTAGCAAGTCACACAGCACGTAAGGAAGTCACACAGCACGTAAACAAGTCACACGACACGTAAACAAGTCACACCGGAACACGTAAGCACGTCACGCAGCACGTAACGAAGTCACACAGCATGTCATCAAGTCACACAGGACATAAACAAGTCACGCAAAACGTAAGCAAGTCACACGGCACGTAATCTTGACTCACCGGAGCCAGGGGATTGCGTTGGATCAGTTTCGACCAAGAAGTCGTCTTTGAGGAAAAGAAATCCAATGATGGAGAACATGTACACAAGTATGAGAGCTAAGACGGCGGTCAAAATGATCGAACGGCCATTACGGGTGACGCTCTTTATCACGTTCAAAAGCGTGTCCTCACGGAAAATCACGTCTAAAAGCTGAAAAAGAATGTGCCACAATTGGAGCAAAAACAAAACTAAGTCAAACTGGGCGAAGGATGTGAATATTTGAGACTCTTAAAGGGACACTGTCCAGGGGCGGATCCAGGAATTTTTGATAGGGGGAGAGGGGGGGGGGGTCCAAAGTTGAATAATAATAGACGATCCTGTCGATGTAAGAATCTTAGCGTCAAACAAGTAGTAAAAAGAAAAAGGTCGGTTTGGAAAGGGGGATCCGGCCCCCTCCGACCCTTCCCGTTTTGGCTTTTTAGTAAAAATGAGCACAAAATTATTAAGTTCTTTCAAACATACAGGAAATGCCCCTAGAAAATAAAGAGATGGATATCAAGCAAATTGTTTAAGGAACTGGGTCACCGTAAATAGCTTTCAACAATTTTTCCAAACCACAAGGACAGAACTTGAATACGGTAGCCTCGCAGCTCCTATAACCTCTAAATTTCAGTGGCAGGGATATTGTTGCAGCCTCATTGTTTGGGCTAGTGTCCATTGTTTGTGTTGTTTGTTCTTTTGTCTCACCTGACGGGTGGTCCCCAATCAGGTGAGACCTTGTAAGAGCTGCTAGGTGACCCAATACGGGGTACGTCAGCCTGACCTTTTCAAGTTGAGATCTAAAGCTCCTGGCCTGGTGGTATCACGATGATATCACTCCATATTTAGCTTCAGTGCACTGGCATTATAATTTTAACAAACCTTGACTACTGTTTGCAGCTTTCCACGTTTTTGAGCTGTTGAAATGTGACAGTGTCCCTTTAGGATGGCAAGTCAAGGAAATTTTTGACAATTCCAGCCCTGAACAACTAATGATTCTATCATACGCAACTGAAATATCACAATAATAGTTTAAAGCTGTACTAGACGAATTTCAAAGATGGACAACATTGGAGAAGATTACAACGGATTGCATTTGGGTAAACTTGAAACTGAAACGCCAGGGCGACGTTTTTCAAGTTTATCTCACTTTGGATGAAAATGTAATTTATAATACTCGGAAATCATCCTTGGATGTTTTACGGCCGTGAATTTTAAAATTAATTAAATGAAGACTTTTGCTCTATCAATTTGAAGTTTAGAATTAAAATTAACAAAAATAAACAGCATTATCTAAAATATCGTGAACTTGCACCAGCGGCTAAGTGTTGAAAAAACAAACTACGCTATCCACTGGGTAGTGATTTATCCAGTGGATACCCCCTTTGAACAACTGGGACAGGAAAAAGAATTTTACGATAATTTCAACGTCAACATTCCTCTCAAAGAATCTTTTCATATATTCTCTTCACTTCGCGATCAGAATCTTGTTTTTTGCAAAGAAGCTAAGTGAATTCATTGTAAAAAGTAGACAGAAGCTAGCTTTCAGTCAACAGAACCACTCACCAATACGCTGTAGAAGAACGCGTGAACTGTTAGTCCAAGAAAGCCGAACGTGAAGTACATCAGATGAAGAATAAGGTTTTTGTCCGCAACCAGTCCCCGTACATTGTAATCAAATGTGCCGCGGTTACCGACATAGCTCACTATAAAAATTGCTTTGATAATTACCTGAAAAATAAGAGTATTTATGAGTCCTTGAGAAAATACATACGAAATTGATATCATTTAGTGCAAACAGTGATTGAGAGCAATTTCCAAGACTGTCATCGCAAAATCCAATGCCTATTTAAATCAACAAGAAACTCGCTGAATGTAGAAACCTACTAAATGTAATTCAGTTTTGTCCGAAAGCCCGCGAGGTTACAAAATATTTTCACGGACGAGTACTATCCATCTGGGTATTTTCCTCGGACGGCCAAGATGGGCTGATTGGATGGACATCGCGTCACGTGATCAATTTAAACAAAGTAGAACTGGAGAAAATTTAGTTACGAACTGAAAGTACCCGCGATATTACCAGAACGACGCTTAATAGCGGGAAAGAGCATTGAAAACCGCTGAAAAGCGCGCAAAACGTCGCATAAGGTTAAGGTTTTGTCTTTCATCTCATTGGATGAGAAGGCTACAGTTGTCTCCGATTGGTTGAATTTAGTCAGTCACAACGCTTGCAAACACAATGAGCCAATCCTAACTCGTACAGAAATCAGCGCGCAACGCCTTCGTAACTGGCCATTTGAAAGTTGTCTTTTGCTTCTGTGTCGGAACGAGTCTTCTTGGAAAACCAGTCGTATAAAAATGTGTTTCACTCGCGCGTTCATTTTCATGCGAAACTTTTGTGCGAGGACTCGTTTTGCGGCAGAAGGAAACTCCTATAATGGTCAATATATTGACAAATTATCAATGCAAGATATTCAAACTGAAGATTCACAATTGGCTACACTTGTGTTATGTCACTATTCTTACATTTGCTAATCCTAATATCCTAAGGGTAGGTTCCAGTCCAAGTGAGAATATAAGTCTCAAGATAGTTGAGCCCACGAACGTCCTGATCCCAGACGGGCGAGGAAAAGTCACAATAATAGAAAACGACACCAGCATGGCCAGCCACACCAGAACGGATAGGCGACTGTCAAGTTCTGCAAGTAAAGACAATGCATACATCTTGATTAACACTTCACACTTCACACACTTTATTATTTTTAAATCAATGCTACAACAAAGGGTATGCCCGCAACTAGCAATAGCTAATCTAGGCGGGCCATGCCTTAATCAGTAGCCGGATTAAAAAGGAATACAAAAACAGAAATTAACTAATAAATGAAAAGGGTAAAAAAATGCAGTATTGAGTAAAAAAACCATTTCATTGACCTAATTTAAAATATTAAAGGCACAGCTTCTGTTTATGTTAGTTGGAAGAGGACAGATCAGAAGAAGTAGTACCAGAACTCAACAATTGTATAATCTCAGATAAATCTATTCTCTACTTGCACAAATCCCATAATATACCTCTTTTACTCCCCAAAATTTTGCATAATCATTGTTTGCAATTTCTCCTGGGACATGAAGATGTCCCAAGGGAAATCTAAAACAATGCCTATGCAAAGTTTTTGGGGGGTAGAAGCGGTGTATTATGGTATTGTGCAAGTAGAGAATATAAGAGTCTTATGAACCTAAATGTTGAATAAAATTTGCTTGAGTTTTCTTTTAAACGCATTGCGGACCGAGCACAGCGAGTCCGTACAGAAAAGTCTGAGGGCCGATATTCTCCCAGTACGGATGGCTTGGTTAATAGGAGATTTAAAACACGACCGAAACATTTTTTTAAAGATAGAAGCGGACAGGGGAAACTGCTGAGAAAGAACGGAATTGTGACCAAGCGCCCACCTGGTGTTTTGGTACAAACCACTAAAAGGTACAGCCATATTTGAAAATCGCGGACCGTCATACGTCATGTATGCTAATGGATTGTGTCTCTGATGATGGCGTCTAATCCAACTACCTTGCCTGGTACCAAAAATATTTTGACTGGGCTGCGATTGCAACTCTCCGAATGAGATACTAGACAACAGGTATCAACAGTCTTAACAATACAAAACGTAAAACGACTTCCGTTACGACAGTAAAAACATACTTTCGACTGAAGGCTATTTTCTCGTGTTCCCAAAGCATTTGCCAAACCAGTGACAACATTGGCAAGTACTAAAACCAGTAACATTGGCATGTACTAAAACCAGTTACACCGGAAAACTGGAACACCACAAAACACGGAACACCAGAATTCTATTTTTTTTATATATAATTTATATATTTTAAGAAATTTATTGGCATTTTATGGTATTTCTAGCGTTCCGGTGTTCCGTGTTTTGTGGTGTTGTGGTGTTCCGGTGTTCCTGGTTTTTGTACATGCCAAAAACATTTGTCAAACCAGTGACATCTACATATCAACACCTACCACCTGGTCCGTCTGAAAACGGATAAAAGAACGCCACAAGCAAGTTGATCAGAACTGCAAAGTTGATTGAAATCTGTTCCCATAACGTCATCCGGCTGCTAACACCAAACAAGAACCGGCTCTCTGAAACAAACAAAAAGGCAAAGTTCATTTGTTTTCCAATCTAAACATTGATTATTGAGAAAAATGTAAATCCACGGTAACAATTGACTCGCGGACGGGATTGGAATCCATGCCCTCTCGCACAATGGTCGGATACTCTTACCACTGTGCCTGACTCGTCCCCAGTCGTCTCTTATGGGAAAAATTCCAGGCGCGGGGAATGATGGGAAGGTGGCGTCTTGCTATTTTCTTGTAGGAGACGACTGGAGACTATCCTGCGTAATCGCGCGGAATATTGCCTGATACTAGAATATCTGTGAGCTGCAGTAGACGGATATTGAGAGCAAAATGACAATATTTGGGCACTGTTACAATTTGTTGAATAATAATGTTCGAAAAAAAATCTGACTGTTTGCAGCAATTATAAATTAGCTAGTGGCACACTAAAGTACAATTTGGACATGACAGTTTCACACTACAAAGTCATAAGTTAAATGTTAATCGTATTCCAGTTGTTTTCTCCCAGCTTCACAGGATATGGTGCTTATCAGATAGTGGAAAAGTGGACGGGGGAAACTATAGGAATATTGGATAAACATGACATGTTCAGTCACGACACGACAGTGGCACAAAGAAAAAAATCTGAGTCCCCGACAGGATTTGAACTCATGACCTCTCAGATACCAGTAGGGTGCTCTAACCAACTGAGCTACGAGAACTCTTGGTGAGATAACACCATTTACGAGGTTCATATATGACACGCGTTCTGCATACTGCTAGGATCAGCAATGTCGAAAGGATGATGATGTGAAAAAGGTTGTTGTTGTTCATCGTGGTATAAAGTATAGTAATTATGGAGTTATCGTTTGTCTCACGATGTGGTCACTTGTGATGTGGACCGCGACGTTTCGGCTGCATACTGCTAGCCTTCATCAGGCGATAAGGTCGACTGGCTACGTGTAGCTTTATAAAGCATGGTGCTCCGCTGTGATTGGTTGGTTTTCAACAGCTGTAATTGGTGCATTTCGATCTTCGCTGATCCTAGACCAGTTAGTTGTTCCCTCGGCGGTTCGCCGTTGTGCAGTTCTCTCTTTCTTGTGTTTCTTGATCGTGGGCATCCAAGCTTCAGGAATCTCGATCCCACTATCCCTGTTGATGTTGTTAGGATGAAGTCTTATGTGAATAGCCTCTTTGACCCTGCGAGTGTACCAATGTTGATCACGATCAATAAACTTAACCAGCTCGGTGAACAAATGATAAAAATGAAAGGTTCTTCTTTGTCCCACGCTAATGTCATAATTCAAAATTATACTTTTGCCATTTGTTCACCAAGCTGAAAATTTACAATCTTTCAATAGGAATATTTTTCCAGAGTTTTCGTATTTGTATACTTTGTTACCCCGTAATTTTTTCTGCCATTGCATCTCCCTGAAAAGTTTCTCCGTTCTGTCAAAGAAATCTGAAATCTGAAAATCAACGAAAAAAAAAATAAATTCGTTAGAAATGAAATTATAAGCCGAAATGAAACCATATTTACGACAATCGTAAAACTCAATTCACCTTGCTGTTTTGGTCATCTCTCTCGCAAGTTTGATAGGCATCAATTTTGCTTTCAGGAGTCAAAAACTCGCAAATGTTCAGTACTGGAAACACAATTTGCTCCATTGTGCGATCTTGACGAACAATCTGATAGAAAATAACAGCAGAGTGTACAATCAGTCGTGATAACGGCAGGACTGGAAAGGTTATTACATAGATAGGCCTGTATGGAACTATGTCGGGGGATACTCCCACTTGAAAGGGAGGGGTGCATGTCGCAAAATTTGAATCGAGGCTCATAGGAGATCAATCTGGGCGTGGCTCAGGATTTTTTGACCCCAAAAGGAGACCATTTTTCATGCCTGCTTAGTCTAGACTCATTGTTGTCCTGAGAGCCGCTTTTCCCTATTAAACGGCTGAGCCGTTTAAGAGCAACAAGAAGCTCTGGGGACACATGATTTGATTGGTTAAAACCGAACAAAGGGAGTCCAATCACATTCAGCCATTTTTAAATTTAACCCTTTTCGTTGATTTGATTGGACTCCCTTTGTTTGATTCTAGCCATTCAAATCATGCATCCCCAGAGCCATTTGTTCCTCATGCACAGGCCCAGCCGGCTAAGAGGGACGAGCGGCTCTGGGGACAAAAATGGTCTGACTGCCAAGACGTTAGGACGACGATTTTCATTTCCCTACGTGCAACCCTAAAAAATACTAACGTCCTGTCCTGAACACCCTAAGAATCTTACAACCCTTTAGCGAGAAGGCATCCTCGTCTGTTTTAGGACAGCAACCTCAAAGGGGCTTACGTAATTGGTAGTCATTTATGTAATACTACACCGCACTTTAACGGAGCTACGAAATCGTTTGTGCACTATTATTTTTAGGTTTCCTAAATTTTAAAGGTAATTTAGGTTGTCGAAGAAATAAGCAGCTCCTTTAACTGGGTCTCTTACGTAGAAAACAACTACTATCTCCTCACTGGAGGATTTCCTTTGATTGTTTTTCCCGGATCGTAAGTCGTTACCTCGATTTGTGCTGTGTGTTTGGCATAGTATTCCAGGGCGCTGTCACCTCTGACCTCTTCCAGGTCTAATGGCGGGCTCGGTTTGAGTAAACTTGCCATTTCTTTGTTGTGGTGTGAAAGCTATAGGGCAAACAGTAAGAGAGCTTTTATTAATTATTTCAATACCAAACTTAAGTTGGCGGCAACTAATGGTTTTATGTTGAAGAGCTGTATTCGACAAATCACAGGAACCCATCAGCAGCGAAGATTAAAATGGATTATAATATGAAAAAACTGTTGAAAACGCGAGGTTCACGGTTTCACTTCAGACAAGGAATCCTATGAAATTATGCACCACACTTCGAAGAGACCATTCAATGGTACATAAACGACAACAGACCGCAAGAAGTCTGTCTTTTCAAGCTAGAGAGATCGTGAACGTTTTTCCTTTCTAGTATTGCTGTGGACAGAAAAGGTACCTGATGCGCGAGAATAAAAATGTTGTGACCAACATCACGACAAGAAACCTCGCACTCGTTCTCATCTTCAAGATCTTCCTGGTTATAGGCTTGTATGCAAACATCCACCTTAAAAAAATTGCAGCATTGCTATCATGTTTGTGCAACAACCATAACAGATTAAATTCCCCAAGATCATAAGATAAGAGAATATTTATCTTCGTTTATCTGGGATGCTAGTCCACTGCAGAGTTATCCCCAAGAATTAAATTCGCCACGAGCAACTTATAAAGCTGGGTGGAGAGAGAGAGGCACCGTAAAAGATAAGTGTCTTGCCCAAGAACACAACGCAGTGACCCTGGTCGGGGTTACAACCCAGACATTTCGATCCAGCGGACTAACCATCGGGCCAACGCGCAATCCCACCTGGGTTGGCAATAAACGGTTCGTATTTGCTCACTGGCTGGTTGACACGATAAAGTCACAGTTGTTAGACTGCTCAGCTATCTAATAAGATCTGCGGTGCACCCTTACAAGCTGTTGCGGTGTCATGTTGTACAGTATCCTTTCAGCATTTTCTGTGTCGTGTCTGCTTTCCATTATGGCCAGCAGAGTTTTCGAAGCATTGTTCTGCAAAAGATTAACATAGAATTAGAGTAATCAACCGTGGCACAAAAAGACACCACCACTCTCTGTTTCTTATAAGGTAATCAGAATAAGGTGTGGTCACTAGAAAGTGCGCATGCGTCCGCCAGCAACCATCAATCCGTTGCTTAGTAACTACTGTTTTTTTAAGAAGTCCAGGCAATTTTTAATTTTATTTTAAGCACTGATGAAAATAGCAATATTGATATCAGCGCTATATTAGTTTTATTGTTCTTATTATTACTGTCCATCCCTCAATAGACTAGCTCAGTAGACATCACTTCCACAAATGGAAAGCTGATCACGTAAATTAATGCATCGATACGCTAGGCTACACCTCGACGACTTGAAAAAGAACTTTTTGGAGCTTGTTTTGCTGTGTAGTCACTGGAAGGGATAGACCAGGAGGCCCTCGACATTTCGTGACCTTTTATATAAAGTAACGAAATGTCAAAGGCCTCCTGGTCTATCCCTTCCAGTGACTACCCACTACATATAGTTACAAAAAAACGTCCCCGGTTTGCTTGCAGTTAGCTCCACTCAGATTTGCTTGCAGTTAGGTTTACTTTTTGGGTAGAGTTCGCAGCTCTCTAGAACCTCTAATTTCATTGGATCTTAATAGCACGCAGCTCTATTGTTTTAGGGCTAGAGTCTATTGTTGCTGTTGTTTATAATTTTGTCAGCCAATATTGTGGGACCTTGTGAAGAGCTGCGTACAGCCCCTATTGTGGTTTGGCTGACATTGAAAAAGTATTACATAAACTTAGACCTGTAGTATTGAAAGCTGCAAAGTTTGGATCCTTGCAGCTAGTGCTCTGATAGTGTAGTGGATAGGTGCATGCTTCTTGAATCGTTTGTCCCTGGTTCGACTCCCGTTGTACCCATATTAAAATATCTTCTTCTTTGTTTGAATTTTATAAAACTAAGTGTCTTCTTTAGTCTTCTTTATTACATTTTCAAAAAACTAAGTGTATGAGTACATGAAATGTCTCAGATGGAAGAAGGGCCTCCTCGTCTACCCCTTCAAGTGACTACCGTATAGCTGTGGGAGATCAGCATAGCACAATGAGAAGACGTAATGCTACGTTGGAACCTCGCGGACCTTAACCCGCGGGGTTTAAGAAGAGATTTTGCACTCCCTTCCTTCCCTGTCCCCGACTGACGAACGCTATTCACACCGCGGACTCGCTCCGCAAATACTTGACTTGTAAGTACAGCAACCCAAACAGGAAAACGAGAAAATGAATAACAAATACACTGCCATCACAAACCTTGAGCTCCAACACTAAATCCATACGCTGTTTTCCCAAAGGGTTGATGTCGTTTAGAACCAAAGCGATGATGATGTCAATACCATTCGACTCGTGAAGAGCGATGGCGGTCTGAAAGGAAACCACGCCACCACGAAAATCAGTAATATGCATATAAACATTTTCATAAACGTGCTTTGTTCTTCCAAGAATAAAGCGAAATAAACAAAAGAAACAGCAAAACAACATTTCTGACAAAAACGCCACGTTACTTGTGCAGCGCAGAACATTAAGTAACGCGTTCTGAAAGTGCACCCTGACCAAAAGTCACGGCAGTTTTTGTACTGCTCTCTAACCAGCTATCAGAAAATATCTTCTTACCGAATTTGGCTACCTTCAAGTTTTGCGACCCCCAGGACTACTAAATCCGACACTAACTGGGAAAACTTCGCCAGTTGTACAAAACACCACATTTGCCCTATACTATAAGTCATGCAATATGTCGCATAACCATAGTCTCGCACCTGATTTTCGTGACAAGGTCCCTGGCAGTACTCGGTTAAGCTCTCAAGACACTGGTTAATCAGTCCCACGTTAGATTCATTGATGTAAAGCCCGAGCAGGCCCAGTCCCCCAGACGTGCTGCCACAGATGCAGTCGAGGAATTGTAGGGTTTCGTGGACCAGGTTGTAGTTGGTCTTACTGTGGTCTTGTTTGCGAATGTAATTCTGAACAACATCCAAGAAAAGTGAAAGCGTCAGAAAGACTTCTAAAGTAAGCATATATATATTGCTCTGTCTGATGTTGGCCAGACCGAAGATTTTTTCCAGCTCAATGGGGGATTCGAACGACACCATTAGCATTAAAAGGAGCTGCGTCAAAAGCAATAGTTCTCTAAAGTACACCCAAAAAGTAACAGTAATTCTAAACCTCATTACCAGAGCGAGTTTCAATTGAGTGCATTTAGCCAATCACAAAGAACGCAGACAATCCAGTGAACCAATCAACTAACTAAAAATAACTTTTGGCAATCACTGAAAATCGCTTTAATTCATCACGTTAAAACAAAGGAGATCAGAACCGTCACCGTGGGTTGGAAATGTGATCTTTGTCAGAATAGAATTTTACGATTTTATTTTCTCCGTAGTTTTAGCTTCGATTGAGAAGATATCTCAAACACTAAAGCGGATGTTTTATCACTTTTACAAACACCTCGACGTTCGTGAAAAATACTACGTCGTGTGTCGTATTTTTAACCCTCTTCTCAGTGTTTGGAAATGCGATGAACAGTCTCTCTTCGTGATATAACATACGAAAAATAAACAAACAGACTAATTATTACCGTAAAAGGCCTTCGAGCTCACTAACCTGAAGGTCTCTATTGTGGTTCTCACAAAGGAGCTGCAGGAACCTGAGAATGGGCTTCATAACAAGCACCTCAGGGGACATGGTCTTTACTTCATTTTTGCCTGACGTGCTTTGCGGATCGTTCCCAAACAATGACGCGCTTGGAGGTCTGCTAGGTTCCATTTCAGCGTCTGGGTCTCGGCCCCTTCTTACGGCCGCGTAGGCCTTGCTGGTGTGTGTAGCTGCATCTGATAATTGCTCCTTGACATCTTCGCTGATACCCAGCAAGGAGCCTTTGGGAAAGAAACTTAAAATTAAAGAAAACCGGGTCACAAGGCGGGAAAACATGAAATGGCCATGGCAAGTGTTGGCAAACATGTGAAACGAATGTAACCGATGTCAAGAAAAATAAAGTCGGTGACAAACGCAGAAAAACATGTAATTGGTGAACAGGGCGGGAAACATGCAACCGATACCAAGCGCGGGAAAACATGTGACCGGTTGCAAGAGCCAGCGAGCATGTAACTGGTAAAACCGCGGGGAAAATGCAAGTGATGCCAAGCGTGGAAAACACGCAACCGAAACAAAGCGCGGGAAAACATGATGTGCCTGGTGAGAAGTGCAGGAAATCATACAGGGGCTCATATGCGAGGATCAAATTTGTACCACAAACCTGTCACCAGAGTGTCCCTTCGGCCTCCGAACACAGTCCCCCTCCGTCCATCAGTAACTTTGTTGTGAGAAACATCTTTATCGCTCTTTTTAGCCACAGTAGATTCTGTCGTTTGAACTGTGATTGTCGCCCGAATTTCAGCCTCGGCATCCGTCATTTTGTCAAAAATGTAGCGGAAGAACTCCTCGCATTTCCCGTTAATAAATCGCTGAAGAAAAGATTTCTACGAAAAAGCGAAGAAACAAAGATAGATATATAGAGGTACCAAACAAATGATTTTGAAAGAGGCCACCCTGAATATCTTCTCCCACGCCTTCTACAGACCAACAATTCAGATCTTAGGCCACCCCCTTTTTTCGTTTATCGTCGAATGCGTTTCCTGATTTTGGATCGGTCGGTCGGAAAAGAAAAATAAAATGCCCCCAAAAGGTGTAAAAAGAGTCCAATGGAAGAGGGCAGCAACGAGTAAATGGCTTGTATGGCAAAACAATGTCTATATTTCAGATTAAAAGTGAAAAATTGTTTGGCCGGATCAGATTACCTACCTCGTAACTTTTTGTTTCAAAACGCGGAAATTTTTGTCGGTCGGACGACGCTAAACGTAGAAAAAAAGGATGGCCTTATCTAACTTTCTAAAACACACAAATAAAAGTCTGCTGTTATATACAAAGATTATTACTCCAAACGGGAATGGAGGAGTTACAATACAATGCTAAAATGGATTTGTTCCACGGTAGACCCGTACAATTTGAGACCAACCTGAATGGAGCTGTTTCCTCCTTCAAGCAGAGCGATAGCAAGCTCGAGTATCTCAAGGAACACCCTGTGGTTTGGCTGCTTCATAATGAGGTCAATAATCAGATCAGACGCACCGCACTTATCGAGCCGACGTTGCATCTCGCACAGCGTGACGCCCGCGCGCGACAGGACCTCAGCCCCAGGGCCCGAGTTTACCAACTGGCTGGCGGCCTTCTTGCTGTTGCTGTCAGTGGAACTTTTGCTACCGGCCTGGCTGATCATGATGCAATAATTTGCACCAAAATAGCGGCTTAGCAATGACGAACGCAGCGCATCACCCTAAAACAAAGCGGAAGAGGAGACAAATACTGAGTGAACTCACGATCCAATCAATAACAGAACAGGGAATTTCTAAAATAAGCTCTGCCACGAATTACACATCTCGAAAAGCTTCGCCTAAAGTTTTCAAGTCTGTTAATAACGAAGCGGGCAAAGTCTAAAAATAGAATGCAAATTAATGAGCCCCTACCCTCAGCGAGACTCGGAAAACATTAGCGCATTACGTTCTGAGAGAGTGTTTTAGGAACGCCGGCTTTCGCGCTTGACGAAATCTTCAAAATCGTCCGCCATTCCGATTTGCCATGTCTTTTTGATGACGTCACTCGAGCGCTTCGCCATTATAATCCTTCTCAATCTTCCTCGAACGAACCCATTCTTCTTTCTTCTCAGTTAATTGTTACATCTTTCATCTTAAGCGTTTTTCTCACTTGGTTAACAATTTCAAGGCTTCTTTTGATTTGAAGGAAATTTTGTACACCAAAGATGACTTCGACACGATATTGTGAAATATAACGTGTGTAACGAACCCAATCAAAGCGAGTTTTATTTTCCACCTCAGTCAAACAATAGCCAAGTGTTTTTGGGAACAGTGTTACAACGTTCGCAGCAATTGAAGATCCTTCTATTGCTATGCACTTAAAACACAGTAAAAAAAAATGGAACTTGGCGTCATTACACATCAGCATATGTAATGTTACTTAGCAACACCTCTGACGAAATCCGCGGGCTCAGTTAACTCTCTGAGTTCCCCACCTTGTCTCCAAAGTCAATATCACGTGCCATCATGCCTTTGATCGTCTGCAGAACTCGGACGCAGAGAGCTTCTTCGTTGTCTTCAAGCAGTTGTTTAGCGTGTGTTATCAACCTGGATAAGTAAAAAGAAATTACAGTATTTTTGACACGTAATCTGTCGATCTTATCCAAGAATAATCTTGTGTTTGAAAGGGAAAGAGTTAAACCTGGAGTCAAAACTAAATTGCTGACCTACCTTTTAAGACTCTGGATGAAACCCTAGAGTGTGAACAATCAAATGAAAGCTATCGAGAAATATTGTTTATTATGCCGAACAAGGAAGTTCTAACTTTTAAGACTGTGGGTGAAAACATAATTAGTGAATATGCATATGCATATTAATTAGTGTGCATCCCACGACAAGGCATGTTTGAAACCTATCTATTTGTACCTGGAGACGAATCCTCCGCTCTTGGACTTGTGCCATGCTTCGGATTGCCGAGGAAACATGAACTCTGGTCGATAGAGAACGTCACCTAGCACGGATAACTCTGATTGGACGAGCGGGCGAAGCTGGTCCTCTAATAGCGAAACAATATCCTGTAATTTGAATCATTAAACTCGAGTTTTAAAAAGCATGGAGCAATTCCTAATTTTTGTTTATCTTATTAACTTGTTTATTACAATACAAATTCGAGATTAAAAGGCCACGAGGATGGAGGACCTTATCACTTTAGGGGCGCAAAATTGATAAACAGGGCGAATTGTGGAACCAAAACTTGACTTTAACTAAAGCCCTTTTTAACACTGCATGCAAAATAAGTTCATCTTTTGACATAAACGACAAATGTGAAGTGGTCTTTTAATGTGCAAATCACAAGTCTGAACTCATATGCAAGACAGCTAAGCTAACAATTGGCCCTATGTTTATTTTATCACTAGCCAGATCTAGTTTCCTGTCGTGCTAACATATAACATGCATAAAGGGACCTCACCTGCAGCCCCTCAATGATGCTCCTGTAGTCCCTGGAGAGGTTCATCATGGAGTCCCTTCGAACCTTTCCGTGGCTAAGCCAATGCCGAGTGTGCTTCATCACCAACTGGGAACGAGTAAACAATGCTTGGATTTGGCTCTCAAGGTCCGCTGGGATTGCAATCCCACGATTCCTTGCTGCAAACGAGAGGAAAGTTTATTTCTGCTCGAATGTCCACACAGTTACACAGTTGCGTGAAAATCAGTGTTTCAAAAGAACTGTTGAAGGACACAGCTCTTTCAAGCTAGAACTAAAGAATGATCGACTTTATTTCGCTCCGACGAAGGGCTAACGCTCGAAACGTCAGCTCTCGAGTCTCTTTACGGTTGCCAATTCATATTATCAACCCAGTTGATAAAACCCAATTATATTGTTATACTTCCCACCGACGCACCACAGTTTCTTTAGAAACTTATTCCCTCTAACTTTCGTGAGAGGCGAGCGCTCGCACCACTGCGCCATGCCTGCTCCCCAACTGTTTGAGCAGTGAAGATAAATACTCGAGTAATTTCAGTTTTTAGTGGACAAAAATCTTGCTACAGAATAATTTTAAGTATTTTACAGTCCTTTTCACATTTTATTTAAGCTTAAGATACAAATAGTTCCCTGAAATAACATCGAAAACAATTTCACCAAGGGAACGAGAGAAAATAAATTTCAAAGTTCAAGAGAAATCGTGCAAACACAGGTAAAATTTCATCATAAGTTTCATTTCACCAGTACTTTCAAGTGTTTCATACGAAGTTCAACATTTGCTTTCGACGTTTGGTGTTGCTAGAAATGATTTTTTTTAGAAGAATTTAAAACAGTCGTACAGAAGTTTGAATTATGATGTAAATAATCTTGGTTTGTCCACTTGTTACTCGAACTTCTGGTGGATTCTGTCTTAAACCCATAACTCACCAACATCAGATAACGTCTTGATGCACGTCTCCACGTGGTACTTTTGTGAACCTGTCATCCATGCACACTGGGAAAGTCGGAATGCGCCACGAAGAAGACGAACAAAGACAGGCTGTCGCGACTAGAACAAAAAGCAAAACGCGGGAAACAACGTTAAAATCTACCTGCCAGTACCTTACCGTACACAGTTTACATTGAATCTCTAAAGCTTGTCACCTCTTAGTGCAAACATGGCCGAACTCTCGATTATAGTAATAACGGTGAAAAGTTCGAGGTATAATTCTAGTTTTGGTTGACTTATATATTTGAGTAAATTCATTATATTCAAAACAATTTTATCCGTGCTGTCTTAACTTTTTGTCTCGTGTTAAGAACATCGCACAGAAGCATTTCGAAGCTGAGCCCACAACTTAAAAAGTTTGATGACCAAGTACACTGTACCTTTATGGTAGTGCTGGAGTCGGAGAAAGGTGAGTTAAAAAAGAACGTCAACAAATTCATGATGGTTTCTGTCGCGTATTTTTCCAGCATGGTATCAGCATGAAACCGGTCCAAGGTATTGTTACAAACCTGCCATAAAAATAAGTTTGCTGTTATCATACAGAAATAAATAAATAAATGGATTTTCTAATAATTGCAAGGGGTCTGCAAGGAATACCTCTCTCTCGTTAACCGTTGTGCTAAATTAAGTACAATAAAGCAATTAAGAAAAGACCAAATTAGATAATGGACCTTTTGTAAAATCCAGTCAAAAGTTCGGAACAAATTTCGCCATGCTACAGTCTTGGATAAAACTAGTCGAGACAAACAACTTTCATTCAATTTTAGCGAATGTCTTTACTAATAAGCAGGTAAAAATATATAATTTTATTTTATTCCCCCCCCCCCCCTCTGCTCAGTATTATTTCATGTGGTTCGCAATGCGTTGTTCTCACAACGTAACAACATTGTCAACAGCGAAATGAAGATTTGGTATGAGGAGCGGGCCCAGGAAAAAATTGCCACTGTCGTCCAATAACACGAACATCGAAGGTGCGAGCTTCTAGGGCATGTTCGGCCCCGGGAAAATGTTCCGATTTTGATTCCCTTATCATTTCCGGGTATTTTGCGTCACTTGGACAAGATGGTGGCCAGTTTATTCGAATTTTGAGTTAACAATTGGAATTTTTCTTCAACTCAAAAAATATATATTAATTACAAAAAATCTGAGCGATTTCCGTGAAATGGTGGACACAGGTCCGGATCCGCGCCTGGGTACCGTAAAGTAGTGGAAATTTGATTGTCTCAAAAGTCCGGTCCAAGATTCTAGATGCCAAGCTACACTCTGGGTAATTCAAACAAAGAAAATGTAAGTTTCACTGTTTGAAGTCGCTTTGTTTCGAAGGCTGTAGCGTTCTGCCTTCCAGTATAGCGAATAGACCATTTTACAGTTCTGCGAAATGTAACCAGGCCTCTGTATGAAAGCGAGGCTTGGGGTGACCTTGCCATGATAAAGACCAGAAACTAGTTAGCATAACAACAAAACGATTTACATATCAAGGCTTGGTCACTAAGCACAGAACTGTAAAATGGCCTATTTTGTACCATGTACCCAGTCATTGCGAAAGGCCCAAGTGAATACAATAACTCACCCGGGCCATATCGACCAGGAAGTCCTCAAACAGAGTCCAGATATGATTACTGGTGTAAATTTCCTTCATCTCCACCTCCGTGTCAACATAACAGTGATTCAGAAAATTGACGTAAGAGTTCTTGACCTAAGAGAACACAAAATAGGTTAATATTTCTAAAAGATGTCTCCCAGAGAAGACTCCTGGTAATGGAGCAAAGAGCAAAGAACTTCTTTTTCTTGTATCCAAGATGTTTGAAAATCAGTTATACTTTTGAGTTTTCTTTTATAATCTTTATTCCACTGTATTTTATATTGTAACGAACTCAAAGGAACCAAAATCTGCAATTATTGTCTTTTATCTTCTGCGTCAAAAGAGCACAACTAAAACGCTCGAGTCCTCTCACACACACGTTACAGGGATCCCTAAGTCTGTTATATCTCGCGCTGCTACGAATTACATCGTGCGCCATCAATCCGCAATTTAGAATATAGCCCTATATTATCACCATGGAATCTCAGCGGGCTTTATTTTCAATAGAACATGGGCAAAAACTATAGAAGCCTGGCACCCCGGATGTAGTTTATGTTGCGTTGCGAACTGAAAAAAGATGGCGACGAAAATCTTTTAAAGTTGTCTTTTTATTTCCTCTATTATGGCTGCTAAAACAACTTAAGTTCAGGTGACTGGAGAGACGAAAATGTGGACGAGCTTTTGAGCAGCGAGTGCCAGAAATGCGAACAAGGAGGCCGCCCGCACGCGTAAATTCGGTGATTTTTTAGGATTTTTTATTGCTATATTCTAAACCAGCTAGAAGATGGGTTTCCCAATGTCCTATAAGAAAATAATGCCCTTTTGAGGTCTAGAAAAGCAACTTTTCTACACCCAGAAACCCATATTCTAGACCTCAAGCGGTCACTATTTTCTTATAGAACATGGATACTCATCTTCTAGTAGATAACCGCCATTATCTAACTACTTGCTCACGCCATCGCTCGTACAATTACACACTCGATTACAGTATCCGTTTCATGACAATATTTTAGGCAAAATTTACTGTCAGAAGTCTTCAAGATCGCCTGCGTAGCAAGCGTTCCAGTTTTGGGCGCAAAATATGTGGCAATTCTTCATTCGTACAGGAAAGATTGCTACCTATGGCCAATTTTATGATTAAAAGCCCTTCTGGGTTAAACTTCAGTGAAGGCATTCCGTTTTGAGTC
Source organism: Blastomussa wellsi (assembly GCA_947652115.1). Lineage (NCBI taxonomy): Eukaryota > Metazoa > Cnidaria > Anthozoa > Scleractinia > Plerogyridae > Blastomussa > Blastomussa wellsi. Next base: position 5,425,378 of record OX393568.1, on the reverse strand, counting down.
AAAGTGATGAATGAGCGAGTCGAAGTGTTTGAATCTGTCGCAGAAATAACGAGAGATTTTCTATTTTCTCTATAACCTCGCTGCCAAACTTTTCGCCAATTTTTATACTCATTCCGACTCTTTTCATTACTTTGCGACGCACAAGCAAATTTGGCAACCGCTTTCCAAAAAACGCCTGTACTGCAGGCCCCACTATCCCCAGACCCTCTCACCTCAGGGGTACAGTCCGGATGAGTGACGACACGCACGATATCATCCAGTGGAAGTAAGCTGTGGCATTTGATTTCCGTGTACACATTCTTGCCCTCGGTACAACAGGCCAGCAGTTCCACCAGGTTGATGTGATACAGCAGCGGGCCACTCTCGTCCAGTCTCTCTCGTTCAGATTGCATCATGTCCACAAGTGCGTTAAAGGACTGGGGATCACTGTAGAACACCAACACTTCCTCGCCCACATTCACCAACTGCAGAAAGAGAGCGTAGTGATTGATTCGCAGATTCTCTTTAGCTTGTGCAGCCTGGTAATAAGAGTCTAGACCAGAAAGGCAAAGCACATTCTCCCAACACAAGTATGGAGAAGCTCGATTCCGAATCTAGTTGATAAAGAGTTCGCCACCAAACTAGCTCATTTCAGCGTGTACTCCAAAACTATACAACTGTCCAAATTATTTAAATTCTGTAACAACATTCTCTGCTCTCAAGGGGCCGCGTATTCACCTTGGCAGCTGTTACTTCGGTCGTTACGCAGTCCTTCACCCACAGTTAGTAGGGAGAAACTTGATGACCCAATAAACCACCCAATGAACAGCTCCGAAGGAGACTAGGTAAAGAGTTTAGCTCTTATTTCTTCCAACTTCGCCGACGCTCATTTCCCTTTTGTAAACAAGCGATGCCATTTTTAACGGTCGATGTCATAATTGGTAACCAAGCTCTTCGGAATGGACGATGCTATATCTGCTCTAGCTTACGCCTGGACTAGATAGAAACTGGTTATAATTTGGTGAGAAACTAATAAACACTCTCAAATTGCTTAATTACTCACTTTCTATCTGGTTTGCTTGCGGTTAGCTTTTATTTGTTGGCTAGGGCAATAGTAAAGTAAAATAGATTAATAAAGTCATTTTTTATAATTAAATTTTGCGAGCATTGGCGGATCAGCCTGGTAGTGTAGTGGTGAGATAAGAATGTTGACATGTCAGAGGTTCAGGGTTCGAATCTGGCCATTGACATACAATTTTTCTTTCTTTTCTGTGGGAAAAAGTTCGATGATAGCCAAAAAAAAATGTCGTGTCGCTAAAATGGCATCGCTTGTTTACGAAAGGGAAACGTGCTTCGCCAACACGATATATATTAATGAGCATCTGTTCAGTTTTCTATTCAACATATTTTGAATTAAGGACACATAAGCAAGTTAACGAACTGCCAAAGGTGACGCATTTGGCAAATTCACCCTTGTTTGTTTGTAATTCGTCTCAATCTTACAAGGTCTTAGCTAACCTTGCTCTTTTTTTGATGGATAATTGTCTATCTCGCCGTTCTCCATTTCTTTTTTTTATTTTAATAGCCGCTACGGGCAGCAGTAACGTGCTCTGCATCAAACAAATCCAAGCAAACCATACCTCGGCCATGACCATATCTTGTGTTTTTCTGATGGATTGTCCTTCTGCTTTGACCAGGGTCTGCAAAGCTTTCAGGTATTCAACATGGCGGCCTTGCGTCTCTACACAGTGCACGATATGCTGAACAACTTTCTCGGTAACCTCGTAACATAGCGCTGAGTTCTCCATAAAAACATACCTTAAGGTATGAGCCTCTTTTAACTGAAAGGCAAAAGCAGATACAATCGATGGCGAACGCGGGAAACCACAGAGCCACTGGCACGCGCGCGAAAACGTACCCGCACCGATGGTAAGAATGGGAAAGCACACGCAACCGATGACAACGAGCAGGAAAACATGTAACCAGTGCCGAGCGCGGGAAAATGCCCGCTGGTTACGGGTTGGCACATTATGCTTTTAACATCGAGTATTACGCTTTTTGACAATGCCATCAAAACGGACTATTATGCTCCAAATTATGCTCGTAATTATGCCGTAAAAAATTTTCCCGTCCCCTGTTACGCGAATAAATTAGTAACAAAATATGGCCATTTAAAGTGGGAAAGCTAATACAGGTAACGTAGTTTGGGCACTAAACTTGTTCTACTTATTATTATTATTGGGCACGAAAATAGCTTGAAATTTTGTAGTTTTTAGTAGCTGCTGTCGCAAAATGGCACTATTATGCCCGCGTTATACTCGATTCTCTACCAATAGTATTATGTTCGAAATTATGCCAGCATAATGTGTCAACCATCATTGGTCAGTTCCGATTTTGTTTTGAATGGCGAGTAGTTTTGAACCAACAGTCGATCTCAGCCGAGGCTGAGCATCAAATACATAAATACGCAATTTCAAGAACCAGCCAAGAAACTCCAATAATTTTCTGTTTAACAAATCGACCAAGGTCTACACTCTCATAATTCATAGCTCTCGACCAATGAGCGTGCAAGAGTTCTCCCAGTTATTGTACGAAACATAGTATCCTCAATGCGCGAAATACATTTATACTGACTTTGGGAGAATTTTCGATGTATTCGTCACGGAGAATAAACGCTTTTCCTTTACTAAAAAGGCAGAGGGGCAACATGTGTCTATAAACTTTGACTTACCCCAGGGGTGAGGAATAAGTCCAGATGTTTGTGGAGTAGGGCCTGGTTCTGAGGATTACTGAGACAGAAGTTCCGTAAGAACTCGTGTGCCTGTGCCATGATTTCCTCCATTCTCAAATCCTCATTCTGAAGCAACAAAATACAACAACACAACTGAGTTCAGTAAACCCGAATGCAATTGTTCAACACTAATATGGCCAGCAACCTGCTGTAACACCACAAACGTTCATTGTGAGCGTTTCACTGGCAACTATGTAATTATAGAGGGGGTAAGTTTCTAAAGAAACTGTGGTGCTGCGTCGGTGGGAAGTATAGCAATATAATTTGGTTTTATCAACTGGGTTGATAATGTCAATTGGCCACCGTAAAGAGATTCAAGAGCTGACGTTTCGAGCGTTAGCCCTTCGTCGGAGCGAAGGGCTAACGCTCGAAACGTCAGCACTTGAATCTCTTTACGGTGGCCATTTGACATTATCAACCCAGTTGATAAAACCAAACTATGTAATTAGTTCACCTTTTCATATGGTATTTGTAGCAGTTCTAGCACTACTGTGTGCGCTCCCATATTTCTCAATAATCGCTGTTCGTGTTTGCGGTTCTTAACACTGCTTGAGCCAAATGATACGCAAAGATTACTCAACCTTTCAAGGATCTGTTGGTAAAACAAAGAATTAAGCATGATAAATAATAATAAGAAGCACAGACTAAGCACGTGTAGCCAATAATAATTCTAGGACTTCTGAAGGCCTTTCCATAGTCGTTGTCTGCGTTTTTGCAACCGTTTTTGGGATGTCACGCAACGCTTCCAGGACCTAAAACCAAATTTTCAAGGTTACCTTAATTAAAACTCTGTGGTTATACACTACAAAAATTAATAGGGAAATTCTTAACTCATGTTTACATCGTATCTTTAATTATTTACCACTGTGGAATCAATAGTCAGTGACCTCAACAGTTTTCAACTCAAGAACCTTCTAGCACCAGATTTTAGTTAAAAAGTTCAAGGACGTTGAAGAAGGTGTTTTCGGATCCCGACACAAACAACAAAACACTGAAAAATTTCATCTATGCTTAATCCAAAAAAGTTACGTTAAAATTAGTATAGTACCGCTTCAGTTTTCTTGTAGTTTTTCAGTGACACCGTGTCCGAGTGTTCGACTTCAAGTTCAATGGAGCCATCACTAACAATCCTTTGTCGCTCTGGCTGAAAAGAGAAATGAACAAGAAGAGAATCAGTAAATGCACATTTAGGATAAAATGGTCCTTCGGTCGGTAAAAACCCAAATGAAAAACGGTCTATTTCTGGATAAGAGGGTACATCAGCACAGCCAGCAAGACCGAGCTCTACTCCTGAAAAAGCTAGCGTCCGTCTTCAGACATGATTTTTAGAGAGTTAAAACAGCTCGTCTATGCACTCTCAAAAATGCCATTACGTGCATGATGTTGTCAGAGATTGCTATGCCAGTCTGCGGGATGAATTTCTAGCATATGACCATCCAACTGAAACCTGTTGTTAAGTACTCTCCTATGGTGTGGTTTGTTTTTCAGTTTTTACAAGTTGAAATTTTTTTGTCCAAAATATTCTAATAAATTTTTCCGGTTAACACACCTTAGAACCTCCACTCTCACTGTCACTGCTGACTGGGTCCTGTGCAAGTTAAAAGAGGAAAATTATTGTGCAATAAAAAGAACATCAATCCGATAACTATTGCTGCATTTTAGTAATAGTGGAAATTTTACAGCGACCCAGTGGAAGACCCTACAATCAATCTTAACCAAAATTATATAGACAACGAGAACCAATCTTTTCTGTTTATTGTAACTTCTATAATATATAGATTTAGCCAAGCCTAAAAGCAGAGCTCCGTATTTTTGCTGGTTCGTAGTAATTTCTGAAATTGCGTTCATTAAAAGTACTAGCGTGCGCAGCTACTCAAGGATAATTAAAAACGTCAGCTCCAATTGCCGAATTTCTGCTGAGAACGACCATGAAAAATTAAAAAATCCTGCCAGAAGCAAAAAACTACCTGGTCAGCGGTCAACTTAAAAAAACACGTGACCTTGATGAGTTCTAAATCTGAGCCGGCGATCTGGTCATGTGTTACTGGATACCTTCTTTTGACAGATGTCAATTGACCATAACATGGCAACGATGTAAGCTTATGATAACCTTTTAAAAAGTTAACCAAGTCGAACTCTCTGAACTGTGGCCGCCATATTGATATTTGGGGCGGTCGTTCGTACGGACGTATTTTGCACGCGCCCGCGAGTCATGCTGCTTGCCATTTTGAACATGAGAAATGAAAGGCATGGTTCTCCTGTTTGTACCGACTTTGTATGCGTGCTTGGATCTCCTATTTCTATAGGTATGGGGCTCCGCTCCGCGGGCCTTCGGAGCTAAAAAGGGCCTGTGACAGCCCTCTGTGCATGTGTCAGGCGACATGTACGGTGATTTGATTTGTGACCCCATGGAGCACTTTTCAAATTTGTTTTCTAAGAGAAAAATCATTTTCCACTAGACTTGTGATGCTTGTAAAAGTTGTAATAGTGATGTTGAACAACTACTTGTTCATTTGTGGAAGATTTAGATGACATATTTTGAATTTTTATGTGAACATAGCCAAAAAATTTGATGTCCTCGAGAGGAGGTACACAAAGCAGCTCGAGGGAAAATGACAGCAGTTCATACAAAAAAGCTCTTTGAAGGCAAGTGAACTCCTCGACAACTGTAAAACCCGGCAGTGGTTTGTGGCGTCGCGCGGTGCCGAGGATTTCTGTTGAAACACTTTCCAGTCAGTTCTTGTAAATTATTTGCAAAGTGTTCAACCAGCGATCTATCAAAAAAAATGCAAGTACAATGTTAACATTTGTGTTTACCTGTGAGGTGTTTAAGGCGACGACTTCGATTTCTGGTTGTTCTAGACTGTCTTTCCTTTGCTCTGGCTCCTTGCCGCTACTGCTGCTGCTGCCTCCATCCTTCCTCAAGCCGACCAGCCCTGGTGTAATCTTCCTGGCTCTTGTCTCGGTAGGGAGATCCTTCTTGCTCTTGTACACCCACAGTTCAGATTTTTCCACTAGCAGCCTCAATTCATCCAAATCTGACTTAATCTGCTTGTAGTTCTCCACATCGCTGTTTGATACTAGTAACTGCACCTACGATCCGAGTCAAGGGTTGGAAAGATTTCCATCTTTTGTTTTTCCCCTTGCAACAGGGTTCCTCTCCTCCTCCCGCCAAAAAAGAGGTAAAAATTTAATAACAATAATAATAATAATAATAATAATAATAATAATAATAATAATAATAATAATAATAATAATAATAATAATAATAATAATAATAACAACAACAACAACAACAATAATAATAACAATGACAATAATATGGAAGGGCAATTGGCTCAAAGCTAGTTTGCACCCCAAAACAGGAAACTAATATTAGAGTAATACAACTTGGTTACAATCTACAGTAATCCATCTGGAATAAGGCCGGCAATTTAGCTATTTATTTACAAGTATGGTCGAAGTCCAGTTCTGTCTCTCTCTCCGTCACGCAACGCCACGTTACGTAACAGGGAGAGGGGGACAGAAATGGACTAGTATTGTCAAGGAACTAAACTTGGGAATGGTAGCAAGAAAAGATAAAGGGCGAAGAAAAGATAAAGAAAAAGTCAATAAAAGTTACCAAGTTAAAGAATGCGAACGTGACACAAGACACTGTTTGGCACACATTCATGCCCAAGGAAAGAAAGAAGGAAGATTGCGTGACAACCCCAAACAAAGTTACACCGACCTGTTTGAAAGCTTGCAGCACTTCTTGTCGCTGACTAAAATGTCTGAAGAGCAACTGCAGCGCCCCTGTCACCAGGGGAGGGTAGTTATGCATGCACAGGTACAGCAACACACGGAGAAATGTGCGGCCCCCCTGACCATCAAGGTCAAGGTCAATCTCCTTCAGGCCACTGAAAGAAAATTCAACCTTGTCAATCTAAGGGCCTGATTACATGAGCCGGGCTGGCGCGGTTAGCCGGGCTTGTTTCAGTTTGCCGAGATCTCGGCACGTCTGTTAAACGCAACAAAAATCAACTTCGCGATTACATGACAACCGGGCCAGCCCGATTAGCCGACAAAGAAACCCATCCCGGCAAACTGGGCCAGCCCGGCTCATGTAATCAGGCCCTAAAGCTCAAAATGAGAATTCTCCTGATTACGAACCATTCATATTATTTAGGAGGATCTGGTGATTCATTAAGACCACGTTTTGTTGACGATTTTCTTATTCTCATCAAATTCATTCTGGAAAATATTGTAAGGTGAGTTTAATTGTTGATCACACTAATACATGCCAGCATCAGACTTGAAGCGCTTTAGAGCAAGGTTTCGATTATGTGTTGAAAGCAAAACCAAAGTAATCACCCTAACCAATCACAGTGGATACGGACTATCCAGTGAACCAATCAACACTCCACGCAAAAGCAAAAGGCGGGAAAATGTGCGCACGCGAGTCACGATTGGTTGAATTCACTTCTGACTGGCGCAAGATTTTTAACCAATCACTGTGAATAGTAATTCAAAATGGAAGCAAATACAATGAACTTACAGACAAGTAAAAAGCCTGCTCCAAGACCATTCTATGAAACAGAGAAAAAGTTTAACATAACAAGCCCTGTGTTCTAGAATGCAGAACTTACGTGGAGCCTCCAAATATGGCTTCAGCTTGTGCGCTGATGTTTTCAAGGTCAATCCCTGAAATTACAAAAGATGCTTATTAACACCTCGTACATGAAAGGTGAAGGGTTCTACATCTCACCAAGATCGACAAAAATATTCAAAACGACTTCACTGTATTACTAACCCAATTAAAAGATTTTGAAATGTTAAGAGTTTTTTAGGTACTTCGACAGGGGTTTAGTTTTAAAATAAAATACTGTTAATGCGTGAGTTTGATATATCGTTGTTCAGTTACTATTAAAGAAACAACGTCACGATGTTGCAAGTCGTTTTTGCAACAAACCAAATTCTCCTTAAAACGTAGGAAACCTCAAAATAATAGTTTACTAATGAAAAAAAAAACATCAAAGAGGTGATACTAAACCAAAAAGGAACAAGTATGGTTAAGAACGAAGGAGACGGATTACCAATGACAAATTTCAAAAACTTAGGCTAAATTTTTTGAAGCAGAAACCAGGGCGAAGCTTCTTTTAAACTATTTAACACAAGATCATTCAATCCATGGTCATTTATTTCAGTTATTATCTTTGGTGTTGATCTATTATTCTCTGAGTTTAGCAGTATTTTAAAACTCATTCTCCAAATTAACTGCAATGTTTCATTTTAAAAGGTATTTCTAGATTCTTACGGCAAGTGTTTGCTATGGAGTTTAATCAATATGTCATTTCAGTTTAAAATGAACGAACTTCAAAGACAAATCAACACAAATTACTTAAAAAGTGAGTTCACTTTGCACTTTAAGTAGTGTTAAAAGTGAATACAATTGTTTGACTGTTTAAGTTTATGACATACAGTCAGGTCCGAGGTAATGAGGAACGCCATCTTTATCAATTTTACAGCGCCTGAGTTTAGTTCCTGGAAACAGAATGTATAAATTAGGCAGTTAATAAGTCGGGACAACAACCAATTTAACGATTGCATGGGCTGCTAGTAAGCCATCAATATGGAATTTAGGATCTTTTGAAGGACTTTTTAGGAATTTAACAGAGAATTCAGATTTCTTCTTTCTGCAAAAAAGGGACTAATGAGTTACTGGTTCTTGTACACCAAATATCTCAATTTTTAACAACGATTTTTACCATAACATTTTTGTGTTAAAAATTGACACACTGAAACATTTTTTGTGGCAACATAAAAGCGATTCAAAATCATGTTACACGACGTCAATTTTTAGCACAACAAATCGTCTCTGGTAACAAGTTTAGCGACACTGCCTATCAGCACACTTTATATGTTTATTTGTCATGACTATGTGCTAATTGTAATCTGTTAGAAAATGAAAGCTTTCTACAAGTTAATGCAATTTTAATAAATTCACTAATTAAGTGTTGTATTGTTTCTTTAGTACGAGTCATTTGACTATTTCAGCTATTTGAATGAGCGTAAGGTTTCTCTTTCTTCAGTTTAAACTTACGCCAGAGTCAAAAAATAAAACACCATTCTCGGTATTACTTTTAAATTGTATTATTCCTGTAACAATAGTTTCAATTTCAATTGAGGGTCGTAAAACCAAAACCAAAGTTATTACTTTGGTCAATGACAAAGGATGCAGGAAATCCAGTCATCCAATCAAAACTTGAAGTAATTACACGTAGCCGACACAAAGCGCGGGAAAATGTGCGCTTGCGAGTAACGATTGGTTTTGGTTTTGGTTCTGATTGGTTGAAAAAGTGGCGTGAGATTTTTAAACCAATCACTGAGCGTAGCAGTGTAAAACCAAAGCAATTCGTTAACTACTTTCGACACTCAATTGAACAGTGCTCGTATAATATGCATCACAATACCATTCTCTCCATTCATTTCAGCCAAGCCAGCATTACTTTCATCAAAGTCTCTTTTGAAGATTGTCAGAAGACTGGAGATGCGATAATCTAATCGAACGTTCATGATAAACTCCAGGATTTCGATTATCTTGGCCTTGGTCTCCATGACAACATGGTCGATCTCAGTTTCTTGAGTGGAACCTGTTTCAGGTTGCTGTGTGAGCCCCCATGGATCCAGGTTCCCTCCTAGTGCCATACGCGTCATGATAGCGCCAAGACTGTGAATGCTTCTCATGACATTCATCTTCTCTCCACCTCCAGCTAAAAAAAAAAGAAATTAAACAATTGAAAAGCAAACTGCATCGTACGAAAGAGTTAAAGCCTTTATTTAAGTGTCAAGCGAAAGTAATAAATCCACTAAATGGGGACACTGTTAAAAAAAATAAAAACTCTGATACATTCTAAAAAAGATATTATAAAATAGGTTAATAATATAGCCAGCAATAATCAAAAGCACACAGATGTGCTACTAACTATAGCTCGCAGTGAAAAAGCTCACAACAAAGAGTTTTATCCACAAACGTAAATGCTAAACAGCAATACCATACAAGCGAACTAAGTACTATTCAGTGATTTGAGGTATTACAACTATTTTGGAACAAATGTAAAACCAATTTAAAGGTTTCACGGTTCGCGCACATGCAAGCCTACTCAACTCTAAAATAAAGGTTAATAATAATAATTGTTTATGAACGAATCGGTTTCGAGTTGTGAACTTGTGCCTGTGTCTAGATTAAATTCAACGTTCAAAACTAAGTTTCACATTTTCTGTGAAAACCCGTTAACATTTCCGAAAAATGTTTGCATCATTCTTTCAGGATGTACTCATGATAGCCTATGTATAAACTGTTTTGAACTCGATATTTCTGGGATTTTTTCAAAATCAAGTGCACCCAACCCCAAAATATTTTTTCACTACAATAAACCTTTGCACCAGTTCGAAACGCACTGCATCTTTCGTTTCTCCTTTTTACCAAATGGTGACTATTTATAGCATTCAAAACTTACGAAAAACTGTGCATCATTTGTTCCACGGCCGAGTCAAAAGGGGCGTGGGTCTATTCCTGATTTGACGTCACAAACTGATTTGCATGAATGTTTACAAAGACACCAACCCACCCACCCACCCCACCCACTCCTAAGACCCATATTAACTGTTATCACTCACCTCCTTGTTTTCCTGTGGTTCGCACTCCACCATGAGCTCGCTGCTCACAGTCGACTATCGACAGTACTGTTTGAGTCAGACGTAACAACTCACTGAAGCCGTAAAAACCAAAGTAGATCAAGTTTCTTGCAATCTGTACAACCTGTAAAAAAACAAACAACTGTTGTGTAAAAGAGCTCATCTATATAGAAACCAACACACACGAACTTGTCTATAAGCATATAGAAACCAACATACGAGAGCCATTAAGCACTGTTTATTGACTTGTGGGAAGTCAAAAGCAGGCATGCGACGTGTTCAGTGTGTTTGATGTAAACCTCTTTCCAGGTTTGCGGGGTAGGGTCAAGAAGATGACTAAGCTAACATTTCACGCTGAACAAGATGGTGACTATAAAAAGCTCAATGTTTTCCAAAACAAAAAAGCTCATCCTCAAATTGGGATTGTTGTTGCTTGCGTTAACCAATCTGAACAGGGCTTTTTTCCACTGAGACCTGTTGCTTTAGTTTTGAAAGTCCAAAATGCCATGAGATTTGCATGATTTGTATGCAAATGCAAACTGGATGAAAACAAATGCAAATGAATATTGTTCATTGAACTACATTGCATGCAAGGCATTGCATGTGAATGTAAATTTGCATTCAGATTTGCCATTCGTGAAGTAATTATAGTCTCATGAATATAGTCATACCTCAAAAGTGAGTTTATTCTGTTCTTTATCACTGAAAGACCAAATGTTGCTGCTGATATTCTGAAGGTAATTCTCCACAAATGTGATCACTCCTGAAAACCTCAATCTGTTTTCTTCCCTCTCCTCTCCAACCGCTAGATGCTGATCGTACCTGAACAAAAATTCTATAACTTAAAACTTGCGGTTAAATCCCTGATCTCAGTGGATAGAACAAATTCATTGTGAAGTGAGCCAGTTGAGTGAAGTTCATGGTAAGGCGAATTTCAGTCTTACAATTTTGATTATTGTATGTGATAGATTTTCACTTGAGTGTTGAAGATAATTTGCGTTTATACATTTATTAATTGGTTTGCGAACCTAGCACCGGTTTCTCAGCCAACCAGAAGAAAATTTAACCAAAACTGATTGTAATTTGCTCACAAACGCCAGTTACAGGCATGAATTTGCTTCAAGATTTGATTTGTTTTCATCGATTGCCTGTGTACGTCCTTTGTGAAAAATTGCCCAGATCGAACACCTTGGTTTTGGTTTTACGACACTCAACGGAAAAAAGGGGTTTCACTAATTTTTGTAATAAGCAGCTACCAATACTAGAATAGGCGGTTGTGGTGAGATAACGGGGCATAAGCCCCCTTTCCCCTTGGAAGCTCGTAAATGCAATTTCCAGCACTCTGGACAACACAAAGATGGTGATGAGAGGCCTTCCAAGTGGCAGTATACCGCCAGTAACCAGCTTTTATTGAATCCCCTGACCAAGAAAGATTTTGGCCATGTTCAATCACCTACTTTGACAATAACATATCCTTATCTTCAACTATCTTTTCTTATGTATGAGACTGTTCCAATCAGAATCCTATCCATAAAACTGACAACAAATCAAATTGTTATTGTGTTCTACTCACATTTCAATGCTCATCTCAGTTGGGATCTCAGACCACAGTCTGGCGTACTTAACCGGTGTAACCGGTTCTTGCGGATCCCGGTCTATGTGCATGTGGAGCATTAAACGGCAAAATGCAGCTCGCAGGTCACATGACAGCTCCTTGTCTGCCATACACCTAATTATATGTAAAAAATGAACAGTGCTAGTACAAGCTCAACTGTGTTCTCTTGTAAATCTATAAAACTAATTGGTTCAGCTGCCGTTTTTTTATTTGGCGACAGAACAGAATCTGTGTACATTGCTTTTGAAATAAAGGGACAATTGAATTGTTAATTTGTGGCTTAAAAGTACTTAAAATGGTAGGTTTTGGAACGCAATGCTTCAGGTTTCTAAAACAATTATACTACTCGCCCTTGTTTTCTGTAAGCGATAGTACTAGTCAATGTGGCTAAGCCTTGTTGGATATCCACTCATAGGAAACTCAGGCTTGTAGCACAGTTGTTAATAGAACACAAAGTCTTACAAACCTGAGGATGAGGTCAACATCTAACTGCTTGCTGATGCTGTTAATAGCAAGGTACTGTCTGTCCAGACACATCCGTGAAAACAGGTTTAACTGGTATCTTAACAAAGGAAGGTAAAATGCAGAGTCTGTATTCCCATTACTTGACTGAGTGCCTAGAATACTTTCTGTAAGTACTTTATGCACAAAGTTTTAAATATAAATAAATAAAATAATACAACTTGACTTTTAGGCTTATCAAACAATTATGCGAGTTCCAATATGTCTGTAGTTACTTGGCCGGAAACTGTTCAAAAACCTCACTCCCAGATGAGGAAATCCATTTCGAAGAAACGGGGATGCTCAGCGTGTTGCATTAGGTGTGTATTAAAGTTACGAGTTTCGGTCACCCTGCAGTGTTCAGGACAGAATGCCAATGTTTGAGCTGTCAAGGACTTTTTCAGGGTTGTACACGAAGAAATATGAAAAAATGCCATCAAAAGTGTGTTGCCATCTACACCAATGAGGGATTTTAGGGGTAAAAATGTGTGAGCTGGGATGCGATTTTTAAATTTTCTGTCAAGGTTCCCTGTCCTGTCGATATGGGAGTCCTCCTCTGGAACCCATGCCTGAACTTGAACCTGTTCAATAAATTTCATAAGAGTGACGAGAGATTTGATTTGTTTGTCAGGTAGTTGATACAACAGTGACAACTGTCACCCACTGCATGTTCGCATTTGATCTGGCTCTAATATTTTGGTGCTAAAAGCAGTTGGAATGTGGATTTATTTCAACCACTTAGAAAAACAGGAAAAAGACTTCTTTATGGACACAACTGCATAATTACTAAATTTGATAACATAAAACATTTCAATGAACCTGTAATAGTCTAGGATTTTCACGTCATCCTTGACACTCAGCTTAGCACCCTTTGCCAGATCTCTCTGCGATTTGATTTTGTCACCACCGTCCCACACAAGGTACACCTCCCCTTCAATTATTCTGAAATAAAACATTGGACAAAAGTATTCACAATGTTCATAACCCACCTAGCAGTTAATATTACCCTTTATTATATATATAGCGACAATTTTAGGTAATAAACCTTGCAGATAGAATTCTATATCTGCTATATTTTCACATGTGAGAAAAGCGATACGTCCAATCAGCTTCGCGTATAGCTTTCTTCACATGTGAAAAATATAACCAATCAGCATCAAGAGTAGAACTACCTAACCAATCAGAGCGCGGGAATTCAAATTGGTTTCCAACGAGGCTGTGAAAACAACGCGCTGCAAGTTTGCAAGCTCTCGAAGACAGTTTATGTTTTGGCTACAAATTTTGTACTTTTGAGAACTTTATGGAAAGGAAAGCCATCAGAAACACGCCAAGCAAAACCTTAAGAATACAGTTATGATATGGAAATGCTAAAATCATTCAACAGGCGGAGCGAAGACAAACTAAATGTCGATAAGGGAAAGCCACACAACGCAGAGACAACGCAGCCGTGGACGTTCTAAGAAAATTCAAGCACCCTTGGGAACACCAGGGTAAAGTAAATATTTCACTTTTGAATATGGATTTACGTCGTAATTATTGTTTAATGAACCAACTCCTTGTGTTATTACAACTTTTGTTCAAAACTTCGCCAGTTGATTTGCGTGCAGTAGTTGATTCACTTATGGCGACGTTTCTCAATGCGATAGCAAAAGCTTTTCTTTTAAAAAGTATTAACACAGTGTGTTTTACACCGCTATTTAAATAAAGTTCTTGTTTACTATAGCTTGTCGTCGCCGTAATTTTTCTTTTCTATTTAAAAGAGATCTCGCTTGGAAAGCCATCAGAATGCATTTGCAGCTTTGCTTTCCTCGTAGCGCTGCGTTTAACTCTTTAATTATAGACTAGAAAAAATCGCTTTAAGTTTACAATGGTTGAGTACTCGTTATATATAATAAACAAATTACAGCATAGAAAGTGCTTTGTACGGATTATTATTCACTCGTCGGAAAACTTTGGAAAACGAACGAGTGAGCGCAGCGAACGAGTGAGTTTTCCAAAGTTTTGCAACTCGTGAATAAAAATCCGTACGTCGCACTTTCTATGAAGTAATCTATATATCTAATATGTGAGCAGGAATAAAATAATGTGTCCCTGTGATGTAACATAGTTACAACACAGTTGACCTTTGATCAGATTGGCCTTTCAGTAAATGAAGTTATCATTATCACCCTCTCGGTCATCGTCATCGTCGTTGTCATCATCATCATCATCATCATCATCATCATCATCACATGCTCATTACTCAAGAGTTGCAGGCATGATAGTATAGACCATTGAAATGACGTAGCATGTAATGCAATAAAATATTTCTGAGAATTTGAGGAACTGTGAAAAGTTCTGGAGCATGTTAATGTTATGTGTTCTACAGGCCGGGAAGTCCCATTCTTGTACTAGCGCAGCAGGGAAAAGAGATTTAACAATTAACAGCCATTGTAATGGTGACTGCAATCCTTTATTGCTATCACAGATGTTCTGACAGGAGTAATAAGAGGAGAGTAATAAGAGTAATAAGTGGTACCACTCTCTGCTGCCTGAAAATGGAATCCTGGAGATACAAATATACTGTTACCAAACAACTGCAGTTATGACCTCACCTGGTTTCAATAAGCAAGTCTGAATTGCTGGAGTACAACACAGTCTTGCATATGAGCTCTTGAGTCGCTGGTATTGCTGTGTTGTTAGAGACACACAAGTCGGACAGGTAATCGAGAAACCTGTAAATGACAAAAACATTTTTTACTTAACAACATTTAGCCTCTCTGCCTTGTGTTTAACTGAAATTGTTAAGAATATTAACTTGCCTGCATTCTTTCTTCTTTCGAACTAGATTGACAAAGGTCTCAATTTCTGTGCGAGTTATGTGTTTCTCCAAGAGCTTTCTGTTGTTGTGGACGAGATCAGTGATGGTGTCCTCTGCCAGAATATCATAGCCTATCTGTGCCTGCATGAAGCCAAACTGTTTGGCAATGTACTCCTGCAACAAACATTAACCTTTCAATTCTCTATAAATTACAAATACACAGTCTTAAAGAGTCATATCATCATATCGAAAGAGCTTATTCAGGCCGCAGCTAATTGACCCCAAAACAATTTTGTCTCTCTCTTCACCCAAACCCATCTATAAATGGGCACTGGCTAACTTAATGATGGGGGGAGGGTAACACTGTGATGGAATAGCGTCCCATCCAGGCGGGAGTAGAAATAATGCTATTTGTTTTATGCTAAGGAAACCATGATAGTAGGTCTGACAGACTTTAAAGCTTCACCAATTTTAGGTCAGCCTTTTAACAGCCCCCTGGTAAAGGATGAAACAGCTTTAAAAATGGAGCAAGACAAAACAAATGGGAAAGCTAACTGAGATCTTTTATCCCAAAATGTGCTCAGTGTGTTCCCGTCACTATTTTTTGCTCTATATACCACAAGGAGCCTGTACTTGTGGGCTAATGTAGTATCTTAAATAGCTGTATTGCTTACCTGATTTTTTCGATAGTCTTGCTGGGAGTGCCTCAGCACCCTGTAACATAGACGAAAAATGTGCCTGAGAGGGGCGTGTCTCGCATCGGAGAGTTCCTCTATCCTCATGATAGGACCAGAACCCTTGTCTGTAAAAGGAGCCTTCAAAAGATGAAACACCTGCAGGGATAGAGTGGAGAAGAGGTTTACGACTGTCCTTTGACATACAGCATAATCACCCCTCTGCATGCCAGGCAGCAAACAAGGCCTGAGATTGAGATACACAGCTACTGAGTGTACGTAGTAAGCCTTTTAATGATGTAGATGCCATGTCCAAACAGTTGGCAAATGGGAGCTAACTTAATCACTTCCTTCTCAAGTCGAAAAATATGTACAGGATTTTATAAGGCCTATTGTAAATCAGTAGAGGGGGTAAGTTTCTAATGAAACTGTGGTGCTGCGTCGGTGGGAAGTATAACAATATAATTTGGTTTTATCAACTGGGTTGATAATGTCAATTGGCCACCGTAAAGAGATTCAATTGCTGACGTTTCGAGCGTTAGCCCTTCGTCGGAGCGAATCGCTCCGACGAAGGGCTAACGCTCGAAACGTCAGCAATTGAATCTCTTTACGGTGGCCAATTGACATTATCAACCCAGTTGATAAAACCAAATTATACTATTGTAAATCAACTATGTCAGAGTTAGGTAAAATAAGAAAAAAAATGGGTAATTAACATTCTTGCCAAGGGTGAATGTTAAATGAATGAATTATGACAAATTTGATTTTACTTTTTTCACTAATACATTCTTCAAAATAAAGAGCTCAAACTCAAAACAAGGTTCAATTTGAAACTTGAATGCTGACTGGATTATTGTCTGCCCGCTGGGGAGACAGGCATGTGAGAATTTGGCCAGAATTTTTTTACTAGTTTGCCATGCAATTGTGAGGCGCAGTGGTCTAATGGTTAGTGCGCTGGACTCCAGATCAGACGGTCCAAGTTTGAGGCTCGGCTGGGTCACTGCGCTGTGTTCTTAGGCAAGACACTTTAGTCTCACAGTGCCTCTCTTCACACAGGTGTATAAATGGGTACCGGATGCTTCACCTGTTGACTGTAAGCCACAATGTTGCAATGTGTTGAGTTGCATTAATCCAGAAGACAGGCTTCACTAAGCGAATTGGCTAACCTCTTTCAAAATGTACTGTTCCCTCATTAACTTCTGTCGATCTCTGTTAGGATTCTGGACAGAGATATTCAATACGTCTTCTCTTCCAGTGTCATGCTCCGTCACAAAGTAAACAAGGTCAGACAAGAGCTGTGTCACAAACCTACAAGACAGTACAATAAATATATAACAAATTCTAAAAACTCATCAATAATTCATGAAGTGAAAACAATGGGAACAAGAACTGTGACAATGACCACGTTTGGAAATCTGATCTTAATTAGTTTAGATTTTTATGATTTTATTTCTTCGCTTTCTCCATAGTTTTCGTCTCAAACACCTCATAGTTTGTAGTTTTAGTCCCAAACACCTCACAGTTCATCAGAAACACTCTGCTGTGCATTGTTTGTCAACTCTCTTCTCAGTGTTTGGAAATGTGATGAAACACTGTCTCCCATGTTTGATGAAGTCTAAAGGTTTCACCAGCACAAATTATCAAGCAGAGAGGAATAATATCCATTTACTGTACCGTCTTTCATGTTGAGTGTAGTTTCCTGTTTCCATCTTGTTTGCAAATGACGCCAACACTTTACTGGCATCATTAGCAAAATCTAGATCTCGTACTTCAGCAGGTGGAACAGGTACAATCGCAAAGGCTTCTTTGTCTTCCTTGATGCTTGCTGTGCCAATCTGAAGACACAAAAATGATGATGATGATGATGATGACGATGATGAATAATGATAATGATGACTAATATCTATATTTAATTAGGATGGTAATTATGGTGCTGATGATTAATCTTTATATCTAATGTTGATAATGACAATGATTTTTTGATAATGACAATGATGACTAGAAGGAATATCAAAAATAGCCGCAAGTGACAGCTTTCAGGGCAAAAGCAAAAACAGCTTGGGATCTAACATAGTTGTGCTGATGGTGGTTGGGAATTAAGGTTTGTCGCACTTTTAATACCTTAAGCATAACAGGTCTTTCTTCACTCTTGTCGATGGGTATTGAGGTGGAATGCACCCATGTGCTGGTGCACAGATGTCTGAGCCGGACGTAAGATGACCTTCAAAGAGAAATGGACAAAAAAATCAGTGAGCAAATACCTTTAAAACATTTCTGAAAAACGCCAACAATAATGCAAAACTACTAACTGCCTGTATCAACTTGAAGTTGAAATTAAAAGGAATTAGGAAAGCTGGTGTTTTGAGTTTAGGTCCTCTGTCAGTGTAGCTGGGAATCATGGGTGTGTTCATTTAACACCAACGGGAGTTCCTTGATCTGAGGAAGCAGGATTATTACACAAAATGCAATGACTATTAGCCATTTTCTAAACAAGCAGAGGGGTTGAAAAGGTTGGAAAGTGAATCCTACCACACAAAAGAGTGTACAAGCCTTAGTCAGGTTGTGAAGTTTAGTATGGAATGGAGGGATGCCTGACACTGCAATCCATACAAACCTCTCTTAAATATATGTAGTAGTAAGTAGTAAGACCGTTTATTAATAAATACACCTTGCAGCCATTTGGCTGAATTATGTGAAAATAAAATATTTACAATATATTTACAATATGATTTTCAAAAGTGTACAATGTCCTTGGGTTTAACCTAATAACACTCAAATTTGGCAAACCTACTAATGTTTGAATGCTCTTTCCAGTGACATGCTTAATTTTTCGATTAAATTGGTTTTAAATATAAGTTCCCAGTTCCCTCCTCATTTAGAAAATGGCTAATTATTCACCTTGGAACCAGTGAGTCAGCTCTTGTCAGGGTTGTAGGATCCAGTTCAAAGATTGATGCCACATCACTACCATGTGGTACAGGAACAAGGTGACACACGGCACCATTTCCTTTTAACTTTTGTCTGGTTGTGTCCTTCGTAGGATCATCATCAGTCTGCAAAAACAAAATCACACCTGATTTGCAATGGCAACGGTTAGGATAACGCCTGGTCTCACAATTGCTTTAATGTATTTGGTGCGTCTATTGCTTTCAAATGTAGCTCTTGTAGAAAATATAAGCACAGGGTTTATTAAAAAAAATGGAAATTTAGCCGTTGAGGTTCATGTTCTCCAAAGTACTCAATTTCACGTAGTTGTTTTGCAGAAGACGGCAAAGAATTGTACTTCATTAAATATTTTGTTTAGCAATGTTCTCATTGACGTTGCCGCCATGGTTATTGTTTGCCAATAGGGAGCTTATAGGCAAACGTGGTTTGCGTAAGCTCCCTATTGACAAACAAAAACTCCACTTGAGTTTGTTCTGCACTTGCAGTAATTACAACATTATCTCATGCCACAAAGTAGTGACAGATGTCCATGCGAGTGTGTAGAAGCAAATTGTTTATGCACCTTGAAATAATTTGGGCAGCAACAGTAAGCAGTGATGGACTAGCATTCCTAGTGAGAATATTTCAAGAATTTTCAAGGATCATTGAAGATCTTCATTAGAGAGCTTAAGCAATGATGACAGCAACGATGGCTAGGATGACGCCTGCTTAAAAATGAATTTATATTATATGCACGAATCTCGCAATTGCATTGACGTATTCGTTGCATCTATCGCTTTCAAACATAGATTCTTGTAGAAAATATAAGGACAGTGTTTACTTTAAAACAGAAAAACGAAAATTTAGCGATCGAGGTTCACGTTCTCCAAAGTACTCAGACACAGGTCATTTCACGTTATTGTTTTGCAGAGGACAGCAAAGAAATGTACAAATAATTAGAATGCACGTGCAGAGCTATTGTACTGCTCATTAAATCTTTTGTTTAGCAACGTTCTCGTTGACGTTGCCGTCGTGGTTTACTTAAGCTCCCGATTCCTGTTTCTTTTTTTCCTGCAGGATCCTGCACCAAATACACAAATATTGCAACAGTCCTGCAAAGGCCCTCAAGATTCTTGAAAAGACCCTCATGGATCATGAATCTTGCAAAATCTTACAAAGAACAATATAATTGTTTCTAAGATCCTGGTAAAATTCTCATCAAATCCTCCACCTTTGCATGGTAGTGATGAGCTCCAGAAATCCCTTGATTGGTAGAGATAACAAAACATGACAAATTATTAAAATAATTTGAGCTTAACCTCTGCTGCTAGATAATCCCCTGTAGCCAAATGTTTGAACCTGAACAAGCCATTCCAGTGCCCAGCCCCTCCACGGCAAGGATCATGCTGAACAACCTGTCAATATTAATGGTAATAAATATTAATAATAATTACTTGGAAGTAATGATTAAATTTTTAACATATTTGTCTTTCAAATTTAAAGGTGAACTCCTGTGTATGCCTCTGCACTAAACTTGGTCCAATAATAATATCTGTCAGTTAAAAACAACGAATATTTTTGATGAATTTTGGCATTTTGACTATATTTTAAGTTACCTCTACTTCCCACAATGCCTTAGAGCTTGTCGCAGAAGTAGCTGTCTGCCGTGCAGTCGTCCTCAAGAAGACATAGGATTTCTTCTTATAATCATCTGCAGTCAAGAACTTCTCTTGCTCGGCATGAAACAATCTGACTACATCACCCTACAAAGGACAAAGATGTCACGAAAATGAGAAATTAATGACATTCCACTATAAGCCAGTTAAAGTTGCTGACCTTCAGAACTGACATGTTCAAGGCACAAATAATTATTTTTCCATGAAAGGGCATGTGCCAGACAAATAGAGTGACGTTCGACATTACACTAACAGTACTGCTAAATACGCAAACCTGCTAAATTATCAAACGTGCAATGTACTGGAAAGCAAAAAATTGTTCGGAATATTCTGTCCGCAGGTGTGATTTCATCAGATATGACTGATGTGTGCCTTTCAACATAGTGTGCCATTTAAACCTGTGCTGTTAAGTTGGACCTGGGTGGTTATCGGGTTCTTTGAACTAAAAGAGCAACTCTTAAGTCAATGTTAATCTTAAATTAGTTCTTGGCAAAAATGGACACACCCCTTTCAAGACATCTTTACTGTTGTCCTCATATGCAAGAAAGAGTGATATTTTCCAGCTTGTGTTGCAGTTCACTGAATTGACCTGAAATGAGAAAAAAGTCAATTAAAATAACATTTTATTTTTGTTTTACAGCATTGCTCACTACAGTACAGTGAATGCCTATTTCTTTCTCTCTTCCATACATACAAATATTTAGTAATGACAGGATAAACCCCAAATAGTTAAGGCAATGCAATTAAAAATATAAAATGTCTCCAACCTCTTTGCATCCTGGATTGTCAATAAGCTCCTGATTGCTTGCATGAAGAGGCTGACCAGCATTCACTGGATTCAAGATAACTTTGTCACCGATAACAACCTAAAGAAGAGAAATCATTTGTTAACAGACCTCTCTTTGCACACAATTGTCAAGTGCAAATTTTGTCATTCACCAGGAAGGCAGCATGCCAGATAGAAGTGTGGCCTCAAGTAAAAATCCTGACAAGGTCAGCTTCCTGACAAATATTTTTACCTAGAAAAGCTCTCAGCTGATGATTACATAGCTCTTACTGCTGCTGAAGTTAAGAGGCAGCTAATCATGTTCCGCTGAGATAAATGGATTTATGGATTACTGGATGCCTGCAAGCATTGCACCTGAAGTATCAAGGGCAGCAATGATGTGCATGGCATATAGTCCCTTTTGCTCTATGATCTCTGCAGTGATATGAACAAGTTCACACTTTGGTCATTGGCAAAGAAACAATTGCTTAATTAAAATAGTAGTAATCAAAGATTAGGAGTGCATTAGACGGATTTTGATTCACTTGGCTTCATTTTGATTTGGTTTCCAGAAATTCAAGCTTTCTTTAATACTGAAATCAACATGATGATGAACATAGAAAACAAGGGCGAGTAGTCTAATTGTTTTAGTAGAAACTCTAATGGATTGACTTCCAAAAGCTACCATTTTATGTATTTTCAAGCGAAGAATCAAGAAAAATTTTGCCTTGAAAGAGCAACGCGCACACGATCATTCCCTATCAGCAAATAGAAAACAGTTGGAGAACCAATCAGATTCAAGGATTTCCAATGGAACACAGCTGAGTTTCTACTAATGAAGTATACGGTGTGATCCATTGGGCCAAAAATTCCGGTTTGAATTTCTGCGTGCCGAAAGGAACGGTATCTTCCACTTGAACGAACCGGTCACGTCAAAATGGCGGGTTTGTAGTCCGACTCTTGCTTGCCTGCAGAACAACCAGGGCAGAGTAAAACCAGCGAGTTGCTTCAATTGTCGAAATATGGACAGAAGAAACGAACAAACCTCTCTCCGTACAAAAGTTATTGCCGCAGAGATCGAAACATGTCAAGGAAATGATTTTTATGACTATAGGGTCTTGACGAGAGCTCTATCCAGCAGCTTGAGAAACGAAACTGAGTGGAAATGTCAAATGGAACAGACAATTTCCGGAATTTCCAATTTTCCGGAAAAATGGAGAACTTTGGACAACTTCGAAGAGAACGTTTTGAAAAGGACCGTTCCATTTGATTCTGTACCGGAATTCCCAGAAATTTTGGTCCCATGGATCGTGCCCATAGTGTTCAGAACTCCA